>JAQGBX010000614.1:0-32975 GCA_034698745.1 Megaphyllum sjaelandicum | reverse complement strand
CCTGCTGGTTCTTTCTATTGTTTAATTGTCTGTCCCCGGTGAAAGTCACCTTAGTCTGAACACGTGTGTGTGACCCTGGCTTCATTGCCAAATTCCTGCCACCATCTTCTTGCACTCATCAATGTCATCTGCCCCCCCGGGTTGGGTTGTCGATCACGTTGCCCACATTGCGATGACACGTTGTCATTGGTTTATGTTGGAGGCCAGTCTTTCCTTCACATACTCCTCCCTGGTCACATGACAGTCAAGTTCCATAAAATTAGGAACTTGTGCTTGTTCTTCAATAGTTCAGAGCTGGTGGCACACTAAAAGTGATGCCCAGCCAGTTCTCATGGAGGGATCTCCAGATCCTTCAGACTTCCGCAAGCCCTCCCAAGTGCCCCCCCATGACCTGCCCTGGGTTCCCTTCCTACTTTCCTCAAATAGTCGTGTGCGGATACCCTGAACACAGGTAAGTAATCTTACGATTATTACATTTTGTATACGTAATATATTTACATTTTGAATGTTTAAGTTAAGTTTAATACATTTTTTAGACTTTTTCTTACATTTTCACATATTTGCACATCATTTTTACGCGTTTATTTTTACATATTTATTTACATTTGTACACGCATATTTTACACAAGTGTACAGTACGTATTTTTACATTGTTTTACATGTTTTCTAGATATTTTCACATAATTTACATTTTCACATGGGGGTACCATGATAATTGTCTACATTAATTGTCAACATTTTTAAATTGTTTTACATGTTTTTTTACTTTTTTAAATCGTTTTACTTATTTCTCTTTCATTTTTACATTGTTTTACATGCTCTCTACATTTTTTCACGTATATTTACATTTTTGATTTTTAAATTTTTTACATGAATTTACATTTTATAGTTTTATATTTTGTATACATGTACATATATTTACATTTTGGATGTTTAAGTTTAATACATTTTTTAGACTTTTTCTTACATTTTCACATATTTTTATACATTTTCACACGTTTATTATTACATATTTATTTACATTTGTACGCGCATATTTTACACAAGTGTACAGAACGTGTTTTTATCTTATTTTACATGTTTTCTAGATATTTTCACATATATTTACATTTTTTTATTTCTAAATTAATACTTTTTTCTTGCATTTTAACGTATTTGTACATTTTTACATATTTGTACATTTTTACATATTTATTTACATTAGTACAAGCATATATTTTACACACGTGTACGTATTTTTACATTTCAACGTATTTTGTTTACATATGTTTTTAAACAATATATTTACACAATTTTATACGCTTTTCTCCGGCCAAACATTCCCAGATTTCGTATCTAAAAACTTTGATATGATAATAATCATTAAGTTGACGATCGATGGAGGTTGGTGCACGCTAGTTTCAATCCGAGCATGCATACATTTGGTGAAAGTTTCCGCTAATGCCAGTTTTAGCTCGTCAACTTTTCAGTCTTAATGACTTTAGGTACTTGGAGGACCGTAATTTAGCATCGATCTTTTCGTAAACGTTCCTTAACTCGTTTTCATTAAGCCTAACGATGATCTTAGCCATGAAAAATGGCGCATCGTCTTCTTTATTTCCCAATAGCTTAAAGGATTTTCTCATAAAACAAGATGCTCGTAATTGTGATGGATAATGTCGCCTCCTGAGCAACTAATTGACTGTTGACATCGTGTTTAATATCGAAACGAGACGAGATGGAACCATTTCTTTTTTTTTCTTTGGTTCAATAATCGATCGCTACAAGAGTGGACAACTTAAGACGTTTGACCGACCATTTTTTTTGTTTGTCTCGGGAGATTTGCTGAATTGCTAAGGTCATCCATTTATAGCCTTTAACTACTCTTGGAATGTGATACGATTTAGGTTAAATGAACATCGAACACGAACCTTTTTTGCGGTCAACTCGCGTTTTTACGAACATCTCCCATTTGCGATGGTTGCAACTGCAATCATTTAAAACTAATGTTAATTTCCGCTCTGATTTAAGAACAAAACACGTTCCCTCTTTTTTACGAACTCAATTTTCCCGTTTGTTTTTTTCCTTTGGAATCTCAAACAGGAAATGACGTAGCTTTACGTAGATGGAAAACGTAAATGTCAATGTGGAATAAAGTTTTCCATAAAGTTATTGTACATGATATATATTAATTATATATAATAAACAAACATTATTTTGATTATAAAGTAATCATGCATATCATATTCAAAATATGTAGTATTTATATTATATTGCGTGTAAAATAAATGTGTAGGCTATGCTACATGTAGAAAACACGTTTGTTAAATGTAAATTACATGTATGCTGCGTGTAATATCACATATGCTACGTGTAGAAAACATTTGTTATATGTAAAATCAGGTATTCCAGGTCATGTAGAAAACGGGTTAAATGTAAAATAATCTATGGTAAATGTAGAAAACATGTGTTAAATGTAAAATCATCTATGCCATTACTCGTAGAAAATGTGTGTTTAATGTAAAAATCATATAGAAAACACGTGTTAAATGTTAAATCTTCTATATGCTAAATGTAGAAAACGTGTGTTAAATGTAAAATCATCTATGTTAATACGAGGCATGTATTTCATATGTGAAAAACAAGTATGCTGCGTGTGTTTTATCAATACCAATTTATTCCATATTGGATTGCATGTAAGAAATAACATGTGTTTTTATATTATTCAGTATATTTTTAATACAATGCACATGTACACGTACTTTGTGCATATTTTATAGTATACATACAAGGTATAACGTGTATATGCACTACTTATGAGATTAGCGTATTGCAAGAAACGCTTATTGCGCATGCGCCGCTAGCCAGAACTTAAGTTACATTTACGTTTTAATCTACGTGCATCTACGTCATTTCCTGAGTACATCTAATTTTAAAACTGGTTCGCTGGAAAATCGCAGCAACTTGAATTATACCCCAACCCAACTATAGATATAAGAATCCATGCGGGTAAAATTGTCGAAATGCAGGTACTAAACCCTACGGCGCAGCGACTACGCATACTGGTGACAAATAATTCCGTAATTTGACACTGATTTCCCCTGGAAACCATTTTGGAAATGTAGAAACTGGAAGCAAGACACCTGGAAAATCTCAGTAAAATGTACCGAGAATATATTCTAGGATATGTCAGCTATAGCAGTCTACAGCTGTACAACTTGCTTCGAAATAATTGACAGTAAAACCTGGAAAAGTGACCACCTTTGGACCACCTGTTTATGTTGACCACTTTTTAGTGTATTGTTTTTTCTATATAGTTTACATTTTCTTTATTAATATTCTCCGTATAGTCACCGGTGACCACCGGTCTATTGTGTACAGTGACCAGTGTGTGTCGTCTTTTTTGCCATTTTTACATGCCAATGTACCTTAAAAAGTGACCAGATAACGGATGAGTCACGTTACATCTTGCTTTAACCCTTGGACGTGATGATTCTGTACTTTTTTTTGGTTTTGTGGTTTTTTATTACGTGTATTACAGCCTACATGCATGTATTAGTGCAGTATACATGTTCATTATTGTAATTTAATTCAGGCATTCGTTGTATAGTGACCATCTGTGTACAGTGACCAACCTAGCATTTTTTTTGGTGGTCACTCTTAACAGGTTTTACTGTAGCTGTTAAACCCGGCTTTGCCCTGGCTCTATTTACCAATAGCGACTTGCTGAAGCGACGAAGTGGGCCTATTAAATGAACGAATCATAACCGCAGCGCCCCCACACCACTTTAGCAATTTGTCGTAAAGGCGCTTCATCGTAAAGACACTCCACACATGCAAACATACATCTTTTCTTTATATACACTGTACATGTAAATAAATTATTTTTCCTTATTATTTTCAGATCTTTCGGTAGGATTAATCAACGTGCTGACAGATATCGTGTGGAAGTTCACCCTGGCGTGGTACGCTGGCACTGCGGCCTGCAAAATAGTCAAGTTCCTATGCGTAAATATATTTTCTTTAAATTCTCCAGAGAATAGCAGACATAAAATGGAGTTGATTGAATACGACGTAATTCCTACATCGTTGATTTTCATTGGCTTTCAGGTATTAGTAACATATTCATCGACCTACGTTTTGGTGGCGCTAAGTATTGATCGATATGACGCCATTACGCATCCCATGAACTTCTCCGGAAGCTGTAAGTAAACTTGTACTTTTAGATTTTTCTGTAATGGAAGATGTATGTATGCATGAATGTTTTATTAATTTAGGGATTAGAGCCAGATGGTTAATAGCCATTGCTTGGATGATGAGTGGCATTTTTTCAATACCCATGCTGATTGTTACTCATGAAAAACTCGACGAATGTAAGTACTGCCTTTGTTTAAATATTTGTTTTATTTTTGCGTATATTTTTGAGAAAAAAAATTTTTATCATTCTATATAAATAAATAATATGAACAGTAATACTGTACCAGCTTGCTTAAATTAGTGTCGAACCTCCTTAAGACGAATATCGATGGATGTCAAAATTTGTTTGTTTAAACAGTAGTTCGTATTATCGGGGTGGATGAGAACGAAGAAGATACATCTGTTTGCTATTTTTTTTCAAAAAATTGCATTTACTTTGGAAATACAAAAAAATTGTTTGCTTTTCAATAAATTCTCCAATTTTAAAATAAAAATCCCAAATTTAAATAATAAATTTTATTGTTTTAAATCGGAAATCTTAAAATAATATTCTTTTAGCCGAAAATGTGCAATATTTCGGAAATCGTCTTAAACGAAGAAATCAACATCATACGTCTAAACCCTCGAAACGGGGACTGGAAATGTGAGTTAATTCGTACTATCAGAAATTCACCTAAAACGAGTACTTCTTACGAAGTTCCTCCGTATATACCATATTCGAGACATATATGAATATTTTACATTTTTTGAAACCTGAAATATATATTTTCTTTCCATACGAGCTATGGCAATTACGTAGCGAAAGGCGCTGCTGTAGATGGCGCCACCATTCATGCAGTTTGAAAGTTTGGGTCGTTAAAAGTCTGCGAAAGTTTTGTCTTTGACAATGCTTCTTATTGGAATATGAGATTATTAAGTCTTTTCCGAGGACATCTTTCATGACTTCTTTCACGACACAATTTAATAGTGATGCGAAAGCGAAAGCCATAAAAATAGCCGGCCATAAGTCCGGTCTTTTCACGTTCCTATTTGCGCCGGTCCTAATTGGTGGCAACGTCAATAATTACATAGTTTCTATTACTTTCTACTCCAAGGTCATTCGGACCATTTGTGCAAAAAAAAATTGTCACGCAATACCGAGTAATGATTATAAACGCCTAATCCCCGCAGTGATAATAATGACCCACTAGATGGCGCGTGACGTACCCTTATGACGTCATAGGATGACTTCCCACGTGACTGACCAATAGAACGGTCATTGGTGCTGGCTGGCATCGACATCGTACATGCCCATCGTTAGAAATCTGTCTAAAATCAAACATTTTGAGAATTTGAACTGAATGTTTCTTGATTGACAAAATTGAATTATTGGTAGTACGAACTAATTCCCGAAAAGTACGAACTCATTCTCAAAATGTACGAATTCATTTTATTTTCATAAATATATTCTTGGAAATAACTTTTTCTGATAAAATTGTCAAGTACAATGAATGTGAAGCGGAACCTCGTTGAGAAGAATTCGTTTAATGCGAATTCCTGGTAGTAGGAGCACATTTCTGAAAAGTACGAACTCATTTGAAAAGTAACGTCATTTGTTAAATTAAGATCTAGTCTTCAGTCCTGAAATTCTGATAATGATGTCATTTGTTAAATCATGATCATCTCATCTGTCCTTAAATTCTGATAATGATGTCATTTGTTAAATCATGATCATGTCATCAGTTCTTAAATTCTGATGATGACGTCAGTCCTTAACTGTAGTTCTTTTTCAAACATAATTTCAATCGCATGGAGTATTTGAATGAAGTCTATCAAATATCCTTTTTAAGATAAAATGTCAAATAGAAGTATGAGAATATATTTGACCCCTAGATCGATTAAATTCACCAAGGTCGGAAGTGAACTCGTGTCACGATGCATCGAACATAAGCGCTTTATCTGTAAACCAAAACGGAACGTGCATGTTATCATTCCTGTCAGCCTTTGTACGCGTACATTAATTTCCCGAGGATGATGAAGGCAGCTAGCATCTACGAAAACCGATATGTTTATTAAATGATAACGAGTGAGTTTGAAATTGCGTGTCACAGCTCATTACTCTTTTATTTTTGCGGTTTTTGGCATGCTTAGGATCCGACGTTTCATCGTCTATTATGTTTATAATAACACGATGAATAATATACATGTACATGTACATAGAACTAGAAAACTTGTCAGTGGACATTTTCAGCCGCTTCGTTGTATCCGATATTGACGTTGCTTTCGGGTTTTAGATAACGTTCTTCAGTGTACGATCGAAATCCCCGTGGGCTATTGGAAGCTGTACATGTCCTTGGTGGCCGTGTCCTTGTTCATCATCCCGGCTCTTATCATCACCGCCTGTTACACCATCATCGTGATGACCATCTGGAGCAAAGGAAAGATTCTCACTCCCGTCAAACAGTGTACAAAACGTGAGCTACTTTTACAATCATGCTATAAAACCTGAATTCAAACCGGGGTGAATTACGAAATGGAAAAATTTCCAATTACATTCATGTTAAGTACATCTTATGAAGTCAAGGTGCTGAACTAATCAGTGTTAATTCTACATTCGTTATTCACTCAGTTTCAATGCTTAATCTGTGAATTGGCCCTGCCCCCGAATATTCTAGTACGAGCTTTCCTGTATTGCACTGCTGCTGCGCAGGTGAGCAAACGCGAAAACTAAAATGTTATTTGGAACGCGAATATTGATAATGGAATGTCGCGAATGCACCTATTAAACTAATTTCACTATGCCCTACAACTTTCTAATTGGGATTATATGTCTATTGTGTGTCCTTCTTGTCTGAATAACCTTAAAAAATGGTCAAGGATCAAATGTTTTTGCACTCCTGACTTCCTATAATGTGGCCACACATATCTACAACGGTTTACATGTTATTGGGTGAGATAAGGACATTTTGTTCACCCTGGATATTTTGTTAGAAAGTCTTATGTTTTTAGGATATTAAAGATGGCATTGTCTTCCTATATATGGATTAAAAACTCGGTGTTTATTTTTTATTTTTAGATGAACAAGTAAAAGGTACTCCGAAAGATGGCGATGCTGATACGAAGAGAGCGAGCTCAAGAGGCCTTATCCCGAAAGCTAAGATAAAGACAGTCAAAATGACATTTGCTATTGTAATTGGTAAGTAACTACTAAGTAACAGTTTACTTACGCTGATAAAATTCCACGAAATATAATCGAGTATTCGTGTATAATTATAGTACTGGTGCTATAGACAATTACGCACTATATTATAGGCGAGAACATGGAATTACGCCCCTCCCCTCCCCCTCATTTAAAAAAATCGACCAAATTCAAAGTCGTTAAGTACTTTTCTTTAGTATTTTGGTTTTCGCATTTTCATTACAATATTTTACAATTTATGGGAAACGTTTGCAATTTCGTCTCCGAAAAATTCTGCAAAATTGTGTTCCGTAAATGTTACGAATTGTGCAAATTTGTACTCGGATAAGGTTTTAAAATGTTAAAAATTTTCAAAACGAAATCGATCGAAGCAAAATTTGAAATTTTTGAAAAATTTGAAAACATGTTGACAGTTTTTACACTTTTACTCTAATAAGGTTAAATTTTTAAATTTTTACTCGAAGGAGATTAAAATTTTGCAAATTTGTGCTCTGAATACTGAGTATGTTGAATTTGTTTCAAATTTGTCCTTTGATAATTTTGATAATTTTTAAAAATTGTCTTCTGATTATTTGGAAAATTGTGCAAAATTTTTCTTGGAAAAAGGTTAAAAAATTATGCAAATTTGTCATTAAACCCTACAAGGTGGGGCCCCACACCCTAGGCGTCCACCTCCATTATTTCGCCTTAGTGGTTTATAGCACCGGTACAACGTGTACGTATTCATCTTAACTTTTCAACTCGTTTTATTTGGTCAGTATTCATCCTATGTTGGAGTCCATACTTCATTTACGATTTGCTTCAAGTATACGAAGTCATTCCTAATGTCATAGAAAACATGGGGGTCACCACATTTATTCAAAGTTTGGCGCCGCTCAACAGTGCTGCCAACCCTATTATTTATTGTCTCTTCAGCACCCACATTTGCAGGAATTTAAGGCAAGAATTTCACTTATTTACTTTCTACAAATACTGTAAATCCTTCCTCATCAGTCAGCTGACATCTTCTCAATATTTTAAGTTTCTTCCATCATCGTTATTTCGCACAAAAACATCGATTTCTGTCATCATCTTCCGCACAAAAACTTTGAAAAATGCACGAATATATAAGTTGAATTTTTCGGAAGTTTTTGTTGGGTATTTTTTTATCTTATTTTGACAAGCTCTTATCCTGTACGTAGTTTGAAAAGCCGCTTCCTGGCAAGAATGCGTCATTGTGAAAATTCTGATTATTGATTTGAATTTGCATTTTTATATCTTCATTTCCCCCTCCAATGAAATCAGCGTCCAGTTATTCAAATTATTTGGCAGAAGATAAATCGGAAATATTCCAGAGTTTTGCGTAATGTCCCGCATTTAATTTGAATATTTCCTTCGGATTTATTTCTCTCGGTCATCTGTGCGTGTAGGTGGCGCTGCTGACCATCCAAATTTAGAGAGCCTATAGGCTCTCTATCCAAATTGGGTGTTGTCAGTTCTCGTATACAAGTAGTAGAACATTTGAGAATTTTTTTTAAGATTATAAAAATGAATATTTTCGATACAATTGTACGTGCATTTGCGGTATGTAATTGTATCGAATGTTGCAAATACTGTGCATGTATTTTATGCAAAATATCAAAAATAAATACATGTATTATACAACTGTCATAAAATTATAATTTTTTGTTTTTCATTTTTTTTTGGATAATTTTAAGTTTCACTCTCAATTTCAGTTTTAACTATAATTCGAAATTTAGTTCAAATTTTACTTACATTAATTTGAAATCAGATTTAAATTTTACTGAAATTAATTTGAAATAAAGTTTACATTTTATTTCAGTTTCAATTGTATTCCTAAATTTAACTTCAATTTTATTCCAAATTTTAATTTGACATTAAATTTTACGTTTACTTTTAATTTCAATTTCAATTTTAAATTAAATTTCAAATATAAGTTTAATTTTAAATTAAATTTCAATTTTATTTCAAATTTAATTTTTATATCAAATTTCAACTTTATTTTTAATTTTACTCCTAAATTAATTAAATTTAATTTAATTTTCAATTTAATATTATATTCCAAATTTCAATTTGATATTACATTTTAATTTTATTTCATGTTTCAATTTTATTTCAAATTTCAATTTCATTCCTTATTTTCAATGTGATTCCGATTTTCAATTTGATATTAAATTTCATTGTTATTCCGATTTTCAATTTGATATTAAATTTCAATTTTATTTCACGTTTCAATTACGCTTCAAATTTTACTCTGAAATTTAAATTACTTTTAATTTAACATTCTTTCTTACAAATTTAAGGTTGTATTTTTTTTCATTTTCTTTCGTGGCATGTTATACGTACTTTTAAATGTAGGGATGCGCCGAGCTGAAACTTAGATCTACAAAATTAAACCTAAATTTGTCCGCGTATTTTCAAGTCGTTGCATCGATTGACCAGGAAGCTAGCTTTTAACACAAACTGTAAAAAGGAGGTTATTTTTTCGGTGAGGATTGCTTTTATCGTGCAACAAAGCACATATCCGAAGCTCTTCTTTTCGGAAGTGTCCCGTAGCCCCAACCCCCCCCCCCCCCATCTCTCTTTCTCCCTTTCTGCATGATTGTATCATCATGTCTTCTTCCATCATCATCATCATCATCTTCTTCTTCTACTTCTACTTCCTTCTTCTATCTCTTTGTCCTTTTCATCTTCCTTTCCCTTTGTCCGCACAGGAATGGTCTAACTGGTTTCTCTTCCTTTACTTCTCGAGTCTCCACCTCACCTTCCGGTAATTACTTTATATACATTTTTATGCAAGTTTTCTTCTTCCATATTCACGCTTAAATTATTCTAGTGTCATGACGAGATCGTGGACATTTTTCGAACACCGTGTCAGCACCAAACATGCGTAATCCTAATTTTTTACATGAACGACCTCATCATCCTAATTTGTATGAATGACGTCATAATGTCACTTTCACGAATGACGTCATATTCGTACTTTTTTATGAACGACGTCATAATTCAAATTTTACTGAATGTCGTCATCACAAAAAATTGCATTAATGCCGTCATCGTCCTAATTTTTATGAATAACGTCATCATTTTCATGATTGATAACATCATCCTAATGTTCGTGAGTGACGTCATCCAATTTTTTACGAATGACGTCATAATCGTAATTTTATTGAATGTCGTCATCATCATAATTTTTATGCATGACGTCATAATCCTAATTTTCATGAATGACGTCACAATATTAATTTTCATGAGCGATGTCATCATCCTTATTTGTCACGAATGACGTCATCATCCTAATTTTTATGAATGACGTGATAATCCTAATTTGACTGAATGTCGTCATCATCTTAATTTTTATGAATGACTCCGTCATCAGAATTTATAGGGTTGGTGTCATCATCAAAAAAAACATCAGCAACATGATTTCTGAGTGATATCATCAGTATTTTATTGAATGACGTCATTAACTTAAAAATGCCCCATTATTCGGGCATTTTTTAGATATTTATTCGAGCATCTTCAATTTGGTCTTGTTTTGGAATAAGTCATCGAACATTTAATTAAATGTAATAACATCGAATTACAATTTTATATCGTAAATACAAATTACAAATTTCCTTAATTTTTTTCGGATGTTTAATCACTCCGAAACTACCCCAGTAAGTCGGGCCAAGACGTCGAAACGCACACGATGCTTCCTAAATTTCTAAGTATTGTTTCTGGCAACTGGAGTATAAACCTTTAACACCACCCCACACAACTCATAGCAAAAAAATATATATATATATATATATGAGTCGTTTGCATTTTCATTCTTAAGTTGAACAAATACCCATCGTCGTTGGATGGCGTTGAACTTTAGCAGAAAAAGTCGGTCAACGTGGAGCCAGAGCTCGATTTCCACGTTATTTTACCCCCCAGTAAATCCCCCAGTCTTAGGTATACCCTAATATATGGAAAGGGAAGGGGGAAATAAAAGCGCGCTTAATATAATCCCCAACAAAAATTCACTCCACGAACATTATTCTTCAAAGAAATTCATGAGATCAATTCTTGCAATATGAGCCTTCTGAAGGCCACGTCCACCTTCTTGCATTAAACGCCTGTGGGGCCATCCATGGTCTGAAAATGAACAAATTTTGTTTAATGCGTTTAAAATTTCGCAAAATTCTCCATATTTTCCTCTCTTGATTTTGCAAAATGTAGAGGAAAATTTTAAGAATTTTGCAAAATCAAGAGAGGAAAATACTGAGAATTTTGAAAAATTAATTCCACGTTTAAAGTTTCGCAAAATAATAATAATTCTCATTAATGAATCTCAATATTTTCCTCTCTTGATTTTGCAAAATTCTTAATATTTTCCTCTCTAAATTTTGAAAAATTCATATTTTCTCTCTTAATATCACGATATTCTCCATATTTTCCTCTCTTCATTTTGAAAAATTCTCATTATATTTTCCCTTCTTAATTTTACCAAATTATCAATATTGTCCTCGCTTAATTTTGTAATATTTTCAAAATCATCATTAATTAAATTTTCCTTCCTTAATTTGTAAAAATATAAAAAAATTTATTTGTGAATTTTTCTAATTCATTATCACGTGACCTGGCCCTGGTCAGCTGGTCCCCCGCTTATTCGTATCAAAGAAGTTACTATGGTAGGAGCAGAGTGAAGCTTGTGAAACTTGTTCTATTTGCTTTTTCCTGATGTGGTATTGCGTTTGCATTACAACAAGCTGCAAGCTACTGAAACAAGCTTCGCTTTGTTCCTACCCATTGGCTAGTTTTCGTAGGTATATGACCTTCTTGCTTCTTTAATCATCTTAAGTCGTACATGTACTCTTTTCATATATCGTTGTTTCTTGAGCATGTTTTGCTACTTGCACAATTTCTGTAGCTCTTAATCACGTGTTGTTTGCGCACTCTCGCTTTTCTCGTCTCGTTCTCTTTCACTCCTCATTCTCTTTGTTTTTTTCATCGTTCTTCCTCCATTCTTGTATGGTAACCTTTGACCCGCCATTACTACTAACTGGTAAGTTAACTCTTTTTCCTTCGTAACATTTTCAGGTACATGTGTATTGCAATTCAAATTCAATTCAATTCAACTAAAAGTTTCGGTTTCAAAATGGGGTACTCCAGCGGAAATTTTACGAATCGTACTCTGGCAGTCGTGAAATCACTCGCGCAAAAAAAGTACGATCGGTAGCTTTTTGTCCGAGTACCCCTACATTATAATTATATAGCGTACTCTGGTTTTCTCACCTTCCATTTTTCGCTCCGAATTACGAACAAAAGGTATACGCATTCCCTCTATTTAACGAACTCAATTTCCTCATACACGCTGGGTGTATTACTTTCACTGTTTCCCTCCGATGAACGGGGAATTTCCCCAATGGGTTGGATTTCGGACCATCCAAGTTGGTAAAAGGCAAAGGGGGTCGAGACATGATAAGATTGTCAAAAAGTGTTATTAGTGAGTTCAAATTGCAATTTTCGATATGTAATGTCATTCCCATTTAGGAAATTTCTATTTTACGAACTATTTTTCGTAAAAAAGGCGAGTCGATTTCTAATAAACGATTAAATGTCATGGATACGTTTGAAACATAATCTGAAACATGTAAAAGTGCAATTTACGATATTTAATGCCATGCCGATTTTGGAAATTTCTATTTTACGAACTGTTACTTTTTTGAGGGAAGGGGGAATTCCTACGGGTTCGTAAAAAATTTCTATTTTACGAACTGTTTCTTTGAGGGGGAAAATTCTTACGGGTTCGTAAAAACGCGAGTCGACTTCAAATAAACGTTTAAACGTCATGGGAACGTTTAAAACATAATCTGAAACATCTAAAAGTGAGTTCAAATTGCAATTTACGATATTTAATGCCATTCCCATTTAGGAAATTTCTATTTTACGAACTGTTTCTTTGAGGGGGAGGGGGGGGGGGCGTTAATTCCAGATTCCTACGGGTTCGTAAAAACGCGAGTCGACTTCAGATAATCGATTAAAAGTCATGGATACGTTTTGATTTTTTTTCCAGAAAAATCCCCCTTTTCAACTGGATAGGGGAGCACGTGTGCGTGTGTTGTCCGGCTCTGCAGCGCCCCTTGCGGGACTCGACGAGCACTCGGCGTTCCGAGTACACCACCATGTCGGAAAGTTTGTCCAGAAGTTCGCGTCGGAGTAACGGAAACAGTACTCGTTACGGCGCTAATTTGGCGCTGAAATCCAGCGTGCCCTCCCGGAAGTACATCGTGTCGGCCGAGTCCATAGAGAACAATTTCGGCTGCAAGAACTCCAAGGTTTGATTGAGGCGGCCATCTTGGGACTCCCCATCCCTTTACTTGTATCTATATTTTTTTTCCCGCCAAACTGTGCGCGCGAATACGGGTCAAAGGACGAAATTTCTGGACAGGAACAGAGACTTAATGGCTGCGAATGTCCAACTCCATGGATGATAATATAGTGCATATAAACATCTATTTTTTTCTCGGTGCCAAAGACCTTGGCTAAAATTTTAATATAAATATCGTCTTTATTTGTGCCTCGTTTATGCGTTATAGGAATCGAATTACTTATAGCAGTAAACGTGTTTAAACGCCATTGTGTGTACATGTACAGAAAACCACGTGAGCAGTATTCACTTTCTTTAATTTTTAAATAATTTTAATAGATACATTCTAGGTGGCGCTACAAAAAAAGCTGAAGAAGACCCGCCAATTACGAAAGGTTTGTACTTATACGAAGGGGCTAGTTCTGACGATGTTTCTTGGAAAATAATACAAAATAATGCAAAATTGTTATTACTGGAAAATAATGGAAAAATGAAATAAACGTAATTTTAAGCATACAATTCTGATACAAAATTTCACAAATAAATTTTTTCCAATTGTTGGTGAAATTTTACGAAATTTCACCAAAGTAATTCCAATTGTTTCGTTGTTTTTCGTAGCTTTGGTTTTTTGTACTTTTTCGGGTTCTTTTGGATCTTTTCGACTTGGAAAAACATGTAAATACTGATGAGGAAATAAGCATGTAAAAAATTGATGGGGAAAGAACATGAGAAAATTGATGGGAAAAAACAAGAGAAAATTGATGGGAAAAGCATATAGAAATTGATGTAAAACATTAGAAAATTAATACATGTTTAAAAAACATGTAGAAAATTGATGGGGGAAAAAAATATGAGAAAATTGATGCGAAAAAACATGTAAAAAAATTGTTAGGGAAATTTGTTTAAAAAACTTGAAAAGTCCTGGAAGTTAAACATGACATATCTGGGTAACCTTTACATCTCATCATGGCAGGGGTGCAACAATCGTTGTTGCTGGTTATGAAGGGGCTTAGGGGCCCCCATAAAAGCTCAAGCTTCAGGGCCCTACAAATGTACTCGTAGTTCCGCCACTTTTTCTGTGAATTAATGTTCTGCAAATAAATGCATTTTCAATCTACTTTATAAAAAACGTGTTATTTTTAATGTTTTTCTTCGAATTATCGAATAATTTCAAATAATTCTACATCTGTAAATAATATTCAGAAAGTTACTAAATACAAATGCGTCACAGATTCAATTTTTCCGCGCCAGCGCGTAATCAAGCACGTGATGGAAGCAGGTAGGATAATAGCCAATGCTCGTAACGTGCCATCACATCACAAAATTAACTACTTCCCTCCCCCCTTGAATAATTTGGACTATTCCATATTGCGGGGCATTCTTCATTTTCTTTTGGAGCCGCCGTTGGCCTGCTTTTGTTGTTATTACGAGTATGGCCACGAAGTTAATTATCCTTAATTTTAAACAACAACATGAAATAAACGACCAATGATCGGGTAAGTCTCGAGTTACTTACTATAGTGATTATCGGACTTTATATGACGCTATTCTCCGTTTCTAGTTTTGCCAGCCGGCTAGCTGTCACATTCCATTGATGGAATTTCTGCTGCATTTACATTATGAGCAGAATGGGTTAGTAACTTTCATTTGAAATGCATGAAATGTTAGGCATGTACGTAGGAATTCCTAAAGCACATTATTTTTATTCTTGGGCACTATCAGACAAATGTTTTTTACACTACTTTTTACGTAAAGCAAATGCGCATATTCAATGCACAATCTAATCGGGTCAGAAAGTGGGTACCTTAACTGCGAAGTCTGTTTGAGTACCCCGATTGTTTGCACTCGCCTTTAACTAACCTAATTACCCAGGCAACCAAGCCTTAATTCGAGTAAACTGTCCTTAACGATGGTTTTGTCCTTATATGGCTATAGTGTTCTTCTACTGAGGTCATTGCTTATGAACGCAGCTCCCTAAATCTCTAAACCATGTCTTATTATCTAACCTTTATCGTGTCAATCTCCCTCGATAACCAATTACACTAATTACCAATTTACCGAGCAAGGTGGCTTAAAGGTTAGCATTCCCGTCTTGCATTCGGTAGACCCAGGTTCGATTCTTGGGTCGGCTATCCTCGATTCCTCCAGGAATCGCACAAATTCACAATTCCTCCAGGCGAATGCTTTGATAGTTCCGATATGAAATCGGCCATAACCATCTTCCTATCCTATCAAAAATCATGCAGACAACCCAACTCTGTCTCTCCGAGACGATCCTCTAAATCACCATTGGGCCACGGCACGGTGATTATCCACTAAACATTACACTGGGTGCATTTATAGAATCGCCGATGGAAGTTGAAGGAGGTGATGCGGAAGCTTTAACTTCCCAAAATGATGGTGATGAGGACGTTCGCAAAAAAGTTGAGGGAGCAGAAGACGATGCAGAAGTTGATGGAGAAGGGGAAGATGAAGTCGAAGAAGTCGATGCTTTCGGTGAGAAATCTAGGCGCGGGCGAAGTGTTGCTTTGCATATGCTTATGGCTGATGGCACCCTAGAGCCTAGCGATGGCAGTATGAGCGTTGAATATTTGGTAAGTGCTCTACGGCGTAGCAACGTTTTCAGATTACAGTTATTGTACTGAAACAACTGAAAAAAAAATTGCATGAGCCTGTAACAAATGGATCGGTGCGACCTGCTGTACTTTACTTTTCAAAAGGGCAGAAAGTTCGTCGGAGATCTTCTACCGGATGGCAAAATTCGCTGGCAGGAAACTAAGGAAATATTTAGCTCACCGAGCGCGTGGGCAATTCATTGCAAGAGGCTGCTGAATCCTGATAAAAAGTCAGGATGTGGTTGGGCATCTGTGAGTGTCGACGTATCGCCGGCTATTAAAACCTCGTTAATTATCTCACCTATCTCTGTTTTATTCAGATAAAATATATGGGGAAGAAGTTGGATTCACTGAAAACGTTGTGGTTAGAAAAGCATAATAAAAGTTATAGCGATGAGGTAGGATTTTGAAGCATTTTCCAACGTACGATGCGTACTTTTTGTATACGTCTTGAAACACTTCTAATTTTAGGGAAGATGTGATCTGAAACAGCCAAATAATGGTATTTCTGAGGAAAACAAGAATCAGCTGAGTAAGGAACGCAATTCAAAAACATTAACCGGGGTTCAAGAAAGGTAACGTAATTTCACTTATCTAAGCATTTTCAAAAACTCTTTGTAACCATTTTTTTTACATAAACCGGACAAAATAATCGAATTGCGTGATTTGTAGCAACTCTGTTAAGAGATATTTTTTTCTAGTGCCAAAGCTGGATCCAACGAGGCTGTCGGTAAAGCTACAGGTAAAAAACCAGAGGATGTCAGGCGCCCTGTTGTAAAACACTCCTCATTGGGCAACAGATGTTCTGAACAGTAAGCATCTTTCAGAGATGGAAATGTTTGATATCAATTTTTTTCTTAATCGAATGCTTGAATTTAAATTTATTTTCACGGTCAATTGCAGCGAATGCAACACTTTAGTCGAGTGCACCCCTTTCTGTGCCTTGGGCAAGATTCAGCCGTTCACCTTGACCATCACGACAAACTGTCTCATTCTTATGGTAAGCTAAATTGCTCGCTATTAATTCTAGTTTCTGAGTTGAAATTTTATGCGATATTACTTTTAACTATGAAAAAAATTTCAGGATTTTCATTGCCATCTTACGACGAGTGAAGTTGTTGGTTACTTAGCCGGGCATTGGGACGTAAACTCTCATAGTGAGTATTTATATTTCAGATTTAAGCAACCTAAAATCTGATAATTTTGCCCGTCAAGTTCCATGGTTTCATGTACAAGGGGTGTTCAATAAGCTTCCTCAATCATTTAACAAATAAACAGCTGTATAGATTTTAATGAAATGTGTTGGAAAATATTTTTCTATCACTCTTGAACGTATTTCCACATTAAAATATATGTTTTAAAAATTGCACTTGCTTAAAATTGGAACTCAAAAATTGAGTCCGAGGAGATAGTGGCCCGAGTATTGTCTGAACGTTAGGTCAAGGAGTGGATTGAAAAGTGGTCAAGATCGTGAGAGAAGTGGACGTTGAGTGTCTCGAACAAATGCCAAAGTTTTAAACTGTTTTCGAGCGAGGCATAAACTCGCTCCCACAACGATGCCAAAAACGCAGCTCCTAAAATACATTTTTTTTATTAATAGATGACGTTTAGGTGGATTTCTCTACCAATTTTCATTAAAATCCATACAGCTGTTTTAAAAAAAAATGATTTTGGCAACTTAATGAACATCCTTCGTATTACACCAACCGAATTTTTTTGTACATTTATATTTCAAACTAAGTAGTAATTCAGCCATTCAATTCTGTAAAGAAACTATGCAATGTATACCAAAAATTGGGCCATTTCTACTAAGCATGGTAAACTAAATTCTCTTCTGCACCTTCCAGTTTTCCCAGTGATCCTCAGTTTTTTTTTGTTTTTTTTCCATTCATTCTGATAATTTGCAGATATTTGCTGTAAACGTGTATTTATGTAATATCTTATTCATATTCAGTGGCAGATGTAAGTACAGTACTCATTTGTCTCGTCCATTTCAGATCTTGCGATCCAGCATGCAATTCCATGCAGATGCCGGCTCGGCGATAAGGAAAATGCCCCATTTGTGGAAGAAGAGGTAAAACCTGTCCATTCCCAAATGACCAATCCGATTTTTTTCAGTCTTTTGCCAAAAAAAACGATCATTTTGCCGTACAGATTCGTCATAATCTTGAAAAACGACAATTATTGTTGGTTGGGTGGTATCACAGCCATCCTGCTGCATCAGTTCATCCAACACTGAGAGACATAGACTGCCAAATGGATTATCAGATTAAGTTGAAAGGAGACAGTGATGCGTGTTATACCCCATGCGTCGGTGTTATATGTTGTAAGTACTCTTTTAAAAACGCTGTTTCAAAGAATTTAAACATTAGAAATGATTAGTCACGAGTGATGTGGATAGTAAACAGAGTCGTCGTTATATTTATTTATAATTATTTTTTGAAGCACCTTACGACAAAGATTGCAATTCCTTGGAGTCCAGCATCCAGGCATATTGGGTAATGCCTCCTCCTGAGGTCAGTTGTCACAAAAAAAGATGGGTTCAGATGTCGTTACTCGCTAACAAACCGTTAAACTGTTTACGTTTTAATTTGCATTTTTTGTTTTTCATAGAACAAACCTCAGGAATACGGAAAGCCCATGTTGATGACATTTAGCCTTATCCAAGAAAGCTTTTTATCTCCGGGTGTGATTCAGGAGATGGTCAGCTTTTTTTTGTTTTTTTTGCAAGTTATTTTCAAAGCTAACGTTATTTCGATGCACCCTGATTTAGGTTTTTTCTCATTTTAGGATAAGCTGATGGAGTATTACAAGCAAGCGCCGGATCTGATTAACTTCAATTCCACGTGGAAGGATGTCACCTACATGGAGAAACTAAAGGTAAATGTTCGGTATCGGCACATCATTAACTCATTTCTAGATTTTAGACAATATTTTCACAAATTCCTTCCCTAATTAATAGCCCTAATCTATGTATGAGTGGTGTTCATTAAGTTTCCACGGTCATTTTTTTTTAAAAAAGAAATGGCTATTTAGATTTTAATGATATTTGATAGAGAAAGATACGTGAACATTATCCGTTATTCATAAAAATATCCATTTTGTTCGATGCATTTTTGGAAGAATTTTTCCAACAAATTTAATTTAAAGTCGATACAGCCGTTGCTTTTTTAAAAAATAAAAATATTGTGGAAACTTAATGAACACTCCTCGTAAATAAAACTTTAGCGATGGTTAAGTGAATCTTTTTCTCGTTTCTCCCATTAGAAATCTCTGTCACAGAAGGCACCGATTGACCAGATGGAAAAATCTATTAACGAGTTGATTCAGTCGCTGTTGAAATTGACGTCTGATGCTGGCAAAAAAGACATTCCGATAGCATCCACTTGAGCAGATTGCCCGCATCGATGTATTTTTTGGAGAAAAAATGAACCGGCAGGTAAAGATTGGCTCATTTCCCAGACGTTTGGGTCTGAGCCAATTCAATAATGTTTTTTTTTTTGTTATGGAGTGGCTCTTTAGAACAAGAAGTTATGGATTTAAAGATTTTAAATAGCCCGGCCATTTCTTTTATGGCGTACATCCGTAAACCCATTTTTAATTTGAGTTGAGCTTAATTTTTATGGCTCGTAGTCAAATTATTCTAAATTTCAAAACTGATGCAAGGGACTATTTAGACCAATATTTTAGTTTTTTTTTCTTATTCGACAGACAAAATTTTAAATTCCTATATTACGCATCTTTATAACAAAGTTAGAAAAAGCTAGGGAAAGCAGCTAGAGAAAGCCTTCCGTTAAGCAAGAATCTCTGTTTCAGTATTGTTTTCTTCGGACCTTTTAAAATGTTTTAAACTTCCGATCATTCCATTGTAATGCGTTTTACTATTGTAACGTGAAGACAGTAAATGAGAATTTTGGTCTCATACTTTTGTTATTCTGTCCCGTAATTGGAGATGACAAGCCAATGCCATTCTTTTGAAGCAATTTGAAAAGTATCAGGGTCCCCCCGGAAATTTCATATTCAACTTGCCTGACAAATTTCCCTGAGCAAGGTTAAAATTTATATACCCCAATGTTATCCACGATTTTACAAAATAGACCCGTGAAAATTTTCAATATTTGGCAAATTTCCGTACGTTAAATAGTAAAATTTTGAAAATTTGTTTCTAGAAAAAGATAAGTTTTGTCACTTTGTACTCGGAAAATGTGGACAATTTTGCAAGTTTGTACTCAGGGGAAACGTTTAAAATTTGTGCGAATTTGTCCTTGGAAACTGTTGAAAATTATGCAAATTTATCCTTGGAAACAGTTCAAAATTTTTGCAACTAGGCCTTTAGCTAACCACGTAGAAACATTACTTTTGGATTGTGACAACATCGGTACGTTGAATTTCGCTGACTTTTTCTAAATCGTATTTCCCTGACTGTCTAAACACTTCCATGTTTCCTGACTTTTCCTGGTTTGCGGAACCCTGAGCATGCAATTCGGAACTGAAATAATTAACCCTGAACATTCACGGACAATTGCTCAGGAGAATAACCTTTTATTTCAGAGGATTTCTCGATAATGGTGAAAAGTACCCGTAAACTCTTATTTCAAAAATCTAGGAATCGTTGGAGTTTTATATACTGCACGACTAGACATGCGATGTTACAAACATAAAAAACCAAACACAAGTTTGTATTTACAGAGAGGAAAAAAATCAAATTATGATTCAGTGGCCGATGGCGATTTTTTCTGTTCTTCCGGTTTTGCTAACGAGGAAAGCGAATGACTGAGCTGCAGTTGATGATGGTTGAGATTTTGCAGCAGTTGAGACGAGCAGGCATTGAGAGTAAGATAGAGTTGGGCGTGCATATCTTCCAAGCTCGGTACGGACCCGTACCATTCCATCTCTTTTTTGCTCATGAGGCGATTTTCCAAGATACCAGCTGGAAATGGCCAAAGTACATTTAATATTTTATTTCTTATCATTATACGAGAGGCGTTCGTTAAGTTTCAGCAATCATTTGTTAAAAATGATTGGTGCATTTTTGCCATCATTGTGGCCTCGAATGTATGGCTCGCTCAAAAAACGCGTACGTCTTTGGCAAATGTTCAGGAATGATGGAGGAATTTTTCCAACAGATTTCACGAAAATCCATACAGCCGTTTTTTTTTAAATGATTGCGGAAACTTAACGAACACCCCCATCGTATTTGTTAACTCGACTCGTTAACTTGCCTAGCAACAGCAACTGCGGCATGTGCTTTTGAAGCTTTAGTAACACCTTCAGGGAAGGTTCTTGGCTGAAGACGAATCTGGTATGAGAATTGAATAGCGGAAGAATAGCTTCGTATTTCGATCCCTGGAACCAAAAATTGAGACGTTAGTTTAGTTTTACTATTGACTAAAACGTGAAATTTTGTCGAAAGCAAAATTTCGTACCGCCAGCGACCTCTTCACCACCTCCCGACTATAGACACCCAACCGCATGTGGTTCCGTAGCAAGTGTTTAATGACGGCATTCTTCTGACGTCCTTTGATGCTGTTGATGTGATAAATGCCGACCAGAGGACTGCTGTCCAAATAACTTATCAATTCCTTTCCCAGTAATTGCTCAAATTTGCTCAACTGAAAACCAAGAAAGAGAGCAGATTTGCAGGGGGTGTCCTCGGTAGCGGGGCATTGCTTTCGGGAATAATTTAATCTGATCTCACCTCTTTGACTACTTCCGTTCTATTGGCCAGTTCGCATAGTTGGGAGGGCGGTCTTGGATCTGGAGCGAATATTGGCTTGCACGTTTCCAAAACTTTTAGCCTTTCGTAGTGAGGTAACCTCGTTTTCTTGATGTTTGGCTTGCTCCTGTGGCGCACGATCATCCAAGGCGTCGAGAACAGTTTAACTACGCGGAAACGATAAGGGTTTGTTAGTTACGATGTTTGACCGATTGATCTGAGTCAGTTTAATGCGATGGATTCTCATCAAACGGAGCACTCCCTCCACTCTGAATGGGTGTTGGTTGATTGGAAAATTTTGGGAAACCGATGTCTCCCAAAATTTGGATGAGATAGGTTGAAACCTTTGATTTCTGATGATTCAATTTACGAGGGGTGTTCGTTAATTTTACGCAATCATTTTTTTTTTAAAATAACTGTAAGGATTTTGATGAGATGTGTTGGAAAAATTCTTCCCATCATTTCCGAACATATTTCAACATTAAAAGATACGTTTCAAAATTTCCAAGTGCTTAAAATTGGTGCGCAAATATGGAGTCCGAGGAGATTGTGGCTCAGCTGCGATTTTTTTAAGCTTTCGAATGCATTTCAGGAGCAGAAATTCGTGACACGTTTAAGGTCTGGTGAATGTCTGAACGTTCGGTCTATAGGAGTGGATTGGTCAGTTGATAAATGGACCTTGAAAGTGCGAAGATGGTGAGAAGTGGACATTGAGTGGCTCCAACAAATGCCCGAATTTCATTAAAATCTATGCAGACGTTTTTTAACCCTCTCAGTCACGCATTATGATCCCGTTATCCAAAAGTTTTGAAACTTTGGAAAATGAAACAATTAATATAATATTAATATGTTCTCTGAATTTTTTCAGATTTTTTTATTGAAAATTAAGTTTTAGAAAATGTCACATTGAAATTTCAACATCCCGAAACAATGGCATAACTTATGGAAACTAAATTTTTTATGCCATTTTCTTATTCTACAGGATGTGATTTATTAGATTGTTGCAAAAAAATTCACTTAAAAATATTTTAAATTCATTAAAATCCACTTTGTTTTTAGGCCTTTTACCGCTAATTTCTTGAATTCGTGGCTTCATGTTTTCAAAATGCTATCTATAATTTCTTAAAAAATGCTAGTAGGATGCACTGCACGCCTGCATTTGAAAGAGGGGCTATTCCTCTATACATGTACACTAAAGCATTGCAGTGCAAATAAACGTCTTTTTCTGAGGCGCTATAATTTTTTTATCAAATGTCCCATTTTTGGGACGTGGTGACTGAAAGGGTTAATGATAGCGTAAACTTAATGAACACCCCACGTAATTATTAACATTGTTTTACTACAAATATAGGCGTACTCAAACAGAAGCACTTTGGCATTCGTGAAGTAGAAGTGCGAAGAATTGCTGCCTAATAAGCACAGATATTATTGAATACTGGCTATATGCGTGAGTAAGTATCCCCAAACCTGTTGGTCCATAGCATTTAGGATAAAAGATACTTGACCCGAACCCGCTTCAAAGCAAATGCTATTCATATTCAACTCCGACTGCATGAGCATGCTTGAGTACGTATCGCACATTAAGACCTTATTTTATAAGGCAGATGGCCATGTTAATAGACACGACCGACTCAAGACGATAGTTTAGAGTTTTTAATTTAATCCTACCTGCACTAAAAATACTCATGATTTTAATATGGTAAAATATCAACTTATTTAATGCAGAAAATTGTTTTCGATTCAACGCCGCGACAGCCTCTAAGAGCTGCCATCTAGCGGGAGTCAGGAGACGCCGGTGTGTTGCAAAACTCATTCCTCGGCAAAGAAAATTATTATTTAACAAATTTTGTGGTAAGTTTCGGATTTCGGATGATTTAAAAATATACCAAACTTATTTCGATTACAAATTTGCCAAAATTCTCTACAGTTTTTGAGGACAAACACATTCGACTGTTTCGAGAATAAATTTGAAATTTTTTAATTTGCACGAGGATAAACTCGCAAAATTTGCAACCTTTTCCGAGGATATATTTACAAAAAATGTAGCTTATTTCGATCATAAATTTGCAAAATTTTCTACAGTTTCCAAAGGAAACCGGGCGAAATTTTCCTCGTTTTCCGAGCACAAATTTTAAAAATATGTACAACAACCTTTCCGGAGTACAAATATTACAGGGAAGTACAGGAAAGTTAAATATGAAATTTCTGGCCCTGGGGAACCTTGAAACATCACGGATTAACTGTAAAACCTTGGTTAGACCATTCGTAAATCTTCTGCCCGATTACCCCTATTATTAGTTTCATGAATATTGCGCGTACATAAAACCAATTTAAAAAATAATATTAGAAATTGTGTCTAGTACGACTACGAATTACGCATGCGCGAACAAGTTTTGTAGAGGAACGATTTTTTCCCTACACAAGCGCCGCCACGACCAGCCGGTTAACCGAGTCGCGCGGTTATTAAATGGACTGGATTGTCAAGGCCGGTGGAGACGGTTAACGGTTAACCGATTACGTTTCGAGCCGCCACGCGCTCCTGCCGCACATTCGCGAGATGGGATTCTGCTAAAGGTCAGCCAATAAGCTGTGACCAAAATACAGGTTGTTGCTGGAAATTCGAGTGTTTTTCCAGCTAAAAATCTTGTCATTTTCTCCTAGTTTGAATGAGAAATAACCTGACACGACCTTCGAGTTTAAAGTCGAGCCAAAAATCGATGATTTCAAGACGATAAGGCGCTGCCTGGGCTGCGTGTAAGCAAAATGGAATTCGAAAAAGATTAATCGGTGCGTGTCGAGGAGTCTGAGCTGCTTTCGTCGATTGTTTTAGCTGATAAAACGTGAGTACGTATCATTTTAATATCTCGTTTTCGGTAGATTTACGATCGACGATCGAGTGGTTTTTAATTTTTAAAAAGCTTCGTATTGTCACGTATATGTACGGAGCGAGCGAGAGATAAAACCATGCGCCGTCTGTCGATCGTCGAATGTTCGTACATTTTTCCATTCGAATTTCGAATGTTCTAATCCTAATAATTAGAATTTTAAGCCTACTTGGATATTGAACTTTTACGAATCGTACTTTTGGCAGTCGTGAATTTTACACGTAAAGTAGAGAATTTGCGAATTTTAACCCGGAATTAATGCATTCGTCTCGGGCGTTTCATTTCAACCACCAGCTCAGTCCAGCTGCCTATAAGTACGATTCGTAAAACTGTTGCCCGAGTACCCCCATTCTCGATTTTGAATTAAGACGTGGGACGTACTTTAAACTGTTATTGTTTTAAAATACAGTGTACGATTATACATGTAGCTCGTGGTTTTCTTATGTCGTTCGTAACTAGTTATTTTACCGATTCGGTATACTCGGATTGAGTTTTTACGAATCGCACTTTCACAGTCGTGAAGTCGCTTAGACACACTGATCACGAGTAGTAATCAGCGTGAATTAGAAATTTTTTAAAAAATTCATGCGAGGCTAATTTATATATCGATGTATTTAAACCTCCAACTATAAGGCATTAATCGTTTCGTAGGCACGTACGTTAATTTATCCATGCACGACCAAAGTACGATTCGTAAAGCTGCTGGCTGAGTAGCCCCTTTTGTCGATTTCGAATTTAGACGTGGAATAATTTAATCTTTAATTTCAGTCGGAATTTGATATTTTGTTTACTTTGAAATGATGGACGAACTGGGCAAAAAAATTAATTTTCAAATTTGCTTAGTCTATTATAAAATTTGATTTTATTTATAAATATTATTATTAATTAAGTTTAATTAATTTCGAGACCGTCTTCTAGGGTGTGTTATTAGAATTGGTTATTTGAGGTGTTAACAATATACTCCTTCAGAGGGAACAGGTTTCGTTTAGTGACATAGTTACCGGTTGATATACATGTAGGTCAGTGGTGATGCACACATTTCTGGCCAAAATTTAAATATCCGATCGTAGGTCCTGTTATTTCAGGGGGATTTTTTTACCCCCTACCCCTTACCATCCTTAAGCGCGCTTTGTCAGTTGCCCCTTAGCAGCTTAATTATTACCCCAATCTCTCGAGTATTGTCCGCGGACTATACAAGGTTTTTTGACCAGGGTCGGATCCCCGCGGAATATATACACGCGAGGCCGGACTATCTATGTTCAAACTCAAAATACCGGTACCGTATTGCGGTGAATCGGTACAAAACTCATTACAAATATACCGTATTTTATAACTCCGGACATTTTATTAAATATACCATACAGTTCATGATCTTACATTACAGTTACAGTACATTACAAATGTTTAATTAGCACAGTGCAAAATGCGGACTATACACGAGGGATTAGGGTAGTTGGTTTAATCCGTGTATGGAATTCATGAACCTCGATGAATTAGGCTCGGGAATGATCGGCCTGTTGCCAAGTACGATGTAACACGAGGAGACTGAGTAGCTCCGGCTGTGGTAGAAAAAACACTTGTTGATCAAGCAAAAATGTGCGGTATTGCACGTAGGCTGTTGTTCAACAGCTCAACTGGTCAGTGGTCAACTGTAATCCTTACTCGAAGTGCTTTGAAAAATATATAGCGATGACCTTGAGGACATTTTTAAATTTTTTTAGCGTGTGGATTTTAAACACATGATTTCACCTCTGCTAAAGTGCGATTACATGTATACAGCTTCCGAGGGAGAATTTGAAAAAAAAAAATTTAATTTTTTCCGGGGAAAAATTTTCCTAAAACACATTTTCAAAATTTTCTTTTCGAGTACATGTATTTGTAAACATTTACTGTAAACCTTTTCCGATTTAAAAATTTTCAATCTTTTTCGGGGACATTTTTTCAAAATTTTCGATCTTTTTCCAGCTAGAGCAAATTTCCAAAAAATTTTAATCTTTTTCGAGGACATACTGTAAATGTATTTGCAACATTTCCACCTTTTCCGAATACAAATTACAAAATGTTCAATCTTTTTCGTGGACAAGTGCGTAAAATTTTCATTAGCAAACTTTAGAAGATATTTTTTAGAGTACATTTTCGTAGGGTTGTTTGATTTAAGCTTGGAATATTCCGCTCAGTACTTGCGTTGGAAATGCAACGTGGAAATGTCACGTAAAATACAAAATATTTCCGTGACCTATATTTTTCACGAAACAATCGCTTTTGAGAGCCGGGTCATGGGTGATTTATTATACACTTACATGCAGTATCATCGTGAGTTATCTTCGTTCATTCAGTCTGTCTGACATTTCACGATGTGACTTAATACTTCTTTCATTTTGGGCACCGAAACAAGTTCGTAAAAATGGGGATGTTGTGAGCGGAAGTGTTTGAGAAATTGAAATTTTCCTCATTGTACGTTACGAGTTTGACCTCATAATCGTCGAACGCAGAGGTTGTGCAAGGTCAGAGCGTTTCGTGTTTACTCTTGTGTGTGTGTGTCATTGAAGCCCCCATATTTTATTTTAGTCGAGGTTATCTTACACGGTGTCCGAGAGGTTTGGAAATGTATCGAAATGTAGGCTACTTTCTCGGGCCACGCATTTATTTCTAAATTAAATGATAGAAAACTACGTTTTTGAAATGGAATCTTGCATCGAGAATTTGTAAAATCATGGACAATTTTCAAAATGGTATGAAAATCAGTAAACTCGGTAGTCGAGTGTGGTACTTCAAGGGAAAAATGATCCTTCCTTAACAAAAAAAAAACAAAACAAAAAAAAGGCAAAGTAATGGTACTCAGAAGTTTTACGAAGGACATTTTTTTGCAGTCGTCAAGTCACGTGTGCGAAATTGGCACCCTAATTAAATGATTGGTTGACTTGGAATGTGTTATACCAGGGTTCTCGCCGGACATGGGAAACCTGGAAAAGTCAGGGAGCTTGAAAATGTCCAGGGAATGTCAAGGAAGAATGACTTATTTGAAAAAAGTCGGGAAAATTCTGCAAATTAATGTTGTTTTCACGATCCAAAATGATTGCTTCTGATGGGTTAACAACAAATTTGTAATTTTCGACAATTTCCGAGGACGAATTATCAAAGTTTTCGACAGTTTCCGAGGACAAATTTTCAAAATTTTTAACAGTTTCCGAGGACAAATTTTCAATAATTTTAACGGTTTCCGAGAACACATTTACAAAACTTTCAGCGTTTTCCAAATACAAATTTTCTTAATTGTGTAAAATTTTCCTCCGCTAAACACATAAAGGAAACTTAAACTGAAACTTGGTTTCCGAAACTGGAATACAGTTACATTCATTTGGTTTTTAAATTAATATTAAGCCAATTAATTCATTCGTTTCGCACACGTGACTTCGCGACTTAAGAAGTTCTTTGCGTAAAGCTTCGCTGTCTGAGTACCCCCGCAGTAATTGTTAGCCATGCGGAAATGGGGTCGTATAATCGTTAGTTGACGTAAATTTGGCAACTGCTAAGGAGCAATAAATTATCGCTACAATGTATTGCGTCGTGAGCACCGGAAATGTCCAAATCGTTAACTTACAATTGTACAGTAGCATCTCGATAAGGGGACATTCGAAAATAAACAATTACTATACTACGAAGTTCTTCTGATCTACGAAATAAATCTCACTCAGAATGTTGAATGAATCGTTATACGAGGTCAACTCAACCTATTGAACTTTGTTTGGTTTTTTAAGAAGAAAAGTTAAGCACGATGTTTTAAATTTCATCAATTTTTATAACGAGGAGAAATATTATAGGAATTGGGAATTTCCCCAAATGGGAAATTCTACACGCGTTTCGTTAAAAAAAATTATGCGTTGCACGTATCTCGAAAATGTGAAATCCCCAAAAATTACGTCGACCTCGATGTTGTAATAAATAAAAATGTATTTTTATTTAATGTTTACTCATGATTGATGATTAATGCAAACTTAAGATACAGTAGTCGTAAGTTTTCACGTAATTTTTATTAAATTCCTTGGTTGCTGTGTGGCAGGGCTCGTCCTATTTCATCGTAATAAAAACTGAAGTATTCGCACAAATTTAAATGTTAACTAAAATTGTTTATTCAAAATTATTCATAAACAGAAAACTATACAATGGCCAAATTCAATAAATCAGGATACCTCTAGACCTGGAAAAACTGGAAATCAGGAAACTTGAAAACGTCTGAAGAAGTCAGGGAAATTCAACGGAGTCATGTTGTGGCATTCCAAAATTAAGGCTTCTACATGGTTAGCTCGGGGCCCATTTTCTGAGTATAAATTTGCAAAATTCCCCATGTTTTCCGAGTACAAATTTGCAAAATTATCTACGTTTTCCGAGTACAAATTTGCAAAGATTTCCACGTTTTCAGAGTAAAAATTTGCAAGTATTTCCACGTTTTCAGAGTACAAATTTGCAAATATTTCCAACGTTTTCAGAGTACAAATTTGCAAAAATGTCCACGTTGTCCTAGTACAAATTTGAAAAATTCTCCACGTTTTCCGAATAAAAATTTGCAAAACTTAATTCCACGTTGTCCTGGTACAAATTTTCAAAATTCTCCGCGTTTATAGAGTACAGTGAAACCTGGAAAACAGGTTTCAGTGTACTACTTTGCAAAAATTTCCACGTTTTCCTAGTACAAATTTTTTTTTTAAATTTATCTATGTTAATTTTCAAAATTGTCATTAGTAAATTTTGCAAAATATGTACATTTTTAATATTGTCATTGGTCAGAAATTTTTTTGTGCTAACCATGCTTTCTAAGCATGCGCGACTGTTTTATAGGGTAAGACGGGGGAGGTACAGGTAGAGGGCGTTTTTTTTTTTAAATTAATTTTTATTCCTAAAACTATCGTGTCGTCAGTGAACTAACTTCTCAGTCGAATTGAATAAGTTAAAGAAATACTTCGAAAGTAGTTAATGATGATTAAATGCAGCGTTAATTTATAAAAATAGGCTAAGGTTAGATCGAGAAAAGGGTTCACCTTCAGAGACGCAACTACAGTAGATGTTCAACCGACAAGAACTCGTCCTTGTTTCAGCTCTAAATCCTCTTTTTATCAGATTTTTATAGCCTTTAAACCTCATTGGCATCATTTAAACAATACGACTTCCATCAACGTGATTGTTATTGACACATTTCACCTCAAGCTGTCTATTAATTGACTCAATCGCTACTCAAATTTATAGAATTTTGACTACGGCGTAGTTTTTGGGTGTCAAATTTTTTTTTTAAATGAACAAATGTTTTACGTTAATGAAAAATCTGTGATAAACGAACAAATTATTCGAAAGCGAATAAAAGAACATTTTTGTCAACAATAAAAATTAGGTATTGATGTACATTGACTCAATTCCTACTCAAATTTATCGAATTTTGACTGGTTTTTATAAAGGAATCTAACAAATTACTCGAAAGCCAATAAAATCAATATTTTGTCAAAAGAAAAATTTAGGTTATTGATAATTATTCGTTAATTGAATCGATCGTTACTCAAATTTATTAAGTTTTGACTAGTTTTTAGGTGTCAAATTTGCTTTTTTAACGAATGGCGTCGTCATCGTAATTTAACAAATGACGTCACCATCCGAATTTTAATGAATAGCGTCAGAAATAGTCAATGACGCCATTATTTACTACGATGACGTCATCATTAGAATTTTTCAAATGTCGTCTCCATCAGAATTTTTCAGCCGTCTTGATCAGAGTTTTGCAATCGTCTTGATCAGAATTTTTCAGTCGTCTTGATCAGAATTTTTCAATTGTCTTGATCAGAATTTTTCAATCATCTTGATCATAATTTTTCAATCGTCGTGATCAGAATTTTTCAATCGTCTTGATCAGAATTTTAATAAATGACGTCATCACCCAATTTTAACGAATGACGTCATCACCCAATTTTAACGAATGACGTCATCATCATAATTTAACAATTGGCATCACCATCCGAATTTTAATGAATAGCGTCAAAAATAGTGCATGACGCCATTATTTATTTCGATGACGTCATCATCGGGCTTATTTATGATTGACGTCATAAGATTTTACCGTATGGCGTCATTCATTAAAATGGTCAGATTTTTTGGACATTAAAGCGCAGATTTCGTCGATAATTTTAGGACATCCGAAAAACGGTATCGAATATATCGAATTCTCTGCCTAAATAAACACGTACATTTTTAACTTCCTGGCTCCGAATTTGGCATTTGCTGCAAGTTTGTTGTGAATGGGAATACGGCTAGTGATGATTCATTGCGGCTTGTTTAATACTGCGTTGGATAAAAATGAAACTCTGATACAGATGCGACCGATCAAGGTCGTTTCGACGCATCATTTTCACCAAATTTTTGATCAACATTGAACGCTGTTACCAAGGATATCAATTTAAGCCATTGTGCCGCTTGGAACAGCTGGCCTCCAAATTGAAAATCTGTGACTTAATTACTCGTACCATCGAGAAGTGGTGAAATATGTATGAACGTTGGTAATTTGATCGTGATCGTAGTTCCAGGATAAACCCAGACATGAAAAACCTGGAAAAGTCAGGAACTTGAAAATGTCCGGAGAAGTCAGGGAACTTCGAAATGTCTGCAATGGAGAAGTCAGGCGAGAATAGCTTATTTTGAAAAAGTCATGGAAATTTAACGTAGTCATGTTGTTGGGATCCAAAATTATTGTTCCTATATGGTTAGCTCAGGGCCCATTTTCTGTGTTCTTAGAAATTTGCGAAATTGTCCACGTTTTTCGAGTACTTATTTTGCAAAAAAATTCTCGTTTTTCGAGTACAAGTTTGCAAAGTTTTCCACGTTTTTCAAGTTTAAATTTGCAAGATTCTCCACGTTTTCCGAGGACAAATTTGCAAACATTTCCACGTTTTCAGAGTACAAATTTGCAAAAATCTCCACATTTTCAGAGTACAAATTTGCAGAAATGTCCACGTTTTCCGAATGCAAATTTTCAAACATTTCCCACGTTTTCTGACTTCATATTTTTTTATTATTATTATTTTCCAACGTTAATTTCCAAAAGTTCATTAGTAAGTTTTGCAAAATATTAAAGTTTTTGACATTGTCATTGGTCAGGGAGATATTTTTAAAACCTGGAAAAGTCAGGGAAGTTGATAATGAAATTTATGGGGGAACCCAGATTAAATTATCCTTTTTTCAATTTTTCAACAAATTTAATCGGTCAATCTTGCAATTTTTGAAGCAGACACATTTCTGCGTTCTTTTACGTACATCCTATAATTTTGAATGTAGAAAATTTTACAATATTGTTGTGGAATGGAGGGGGGGGGGTGAGGGTTGAGGTTATTCCGTTACCCGGGCGCCAAACGTATACATGCAGTCAGTTAGTATGTTTTTTTTAATAATTTTCAATAATATTTTTCTTAAAAAAAAGATATCGATTTTTGAAAATATAAAAATTAAAAATTCTACAATTTACTAAATGCTGACCACTCGCACATACGATGAAAAATTTCATAAATTCAGCGTGTAATTTAAGCTCGATTCGGTTAAACCTTCGGGCAATTTTGTTTCGTTATTTAATGAACGATTAAATGCTTCGTATCATCCGGACACGTGGCAAGCACGTGGCTCATCTGCAAAATTCAATTAATTTAATTGCCCTGAAAATGGACCTCCATTCATCCGGTTAAAATTGCGCAGCTTTTACCGCCGACGAAGTGGATCGAAATTAATTTGTTGAAAAGATCTTTAGGGGCCATTCAAAAAAGGACGTCCTCAAAATTTTCCCAAAATTGGACACTTTCCCTTCTCTCCCTACCCCCTGTCCGCATTGTGTCCGGTCAATCAGGACCTAGTCCTCCATCCGGATGTCCAAAACTTGAAATTTAAAAAAAAAATTATTCGTAACATTTTGAAAGTTTTGCAAATTTCTACTGGGAAAACGTAAATTTTGTACTCTGAAAAGGTTCCCTGGTGGAAAGATTAGTATGGATCAGTATAAAATTCGTACTGATATTAGTATACATTTACTGATATATAGTGA
>JAQGBX010000613.1:0-32983 GCA_034698745.1 Megaphyllum sjaelandicum | reverse complement strand
TATATTCCTCTTCCATGTCCTGTTGTAGTTCCTCATAAAATGATTTGTCGTATTCATTGTTATAAACAAACAAGAAAAGAGTACATCCTTCCTCCGCTCTCTATAGACAGTCCGATGGATTTTCTAAATTTTAAACATTTTTTGGTATTTAGCTCCTTGTGGATTGCACATAATATCCCGCCAGATGGTCTGCCGTATTTATTCTTTCTGCTTGCCGGTTTGGACTCAATAACATAATCTTGTAATTTTCTCTGGATGTATGGGTCATTTTCCTTAGTAGACCACGTTTCACTTAGTACAATTATTGAAAATCCCGTGATGTATGACCAGGTTTCAGGGGGTTTGTTGTATATGCCTTGAATATTCCAGTAGATCATCTGGTATCTCTCAGTGTCCACAATCTTCTTACTTGACTTGTTATTTTCCTTGTTAATCGTTAAGCTGTAAGTCGGTGATATCTTATCGTTTATTTGTCTCCGTTTTTTGACTTGGTGTCTTTCACATTCTCCAGTTCCCCGCTGTTCTCATTTAATTTATACTCCTTTCCATCAATTATTATTGAGTTATTCTTTACGTATGCCTTCTGATTTTTGGGTTTGCAGTTTTTCATGATGTCCAGTAATTTCTTTTTTGTCTCTCTTGTCTTCAGTGTCCGATCGTCTTCGATGTATATCGTTGTTCCTTTCAGTTTACCTCAGTTTTTCACTATATTTCGTTTATCTCTTTCCGAATCCAATTTTAGAAGTATCTTTCTGTGGTAATTCTCACTTTTGGTTCCGAGTCTAGTCATCATCAGTGTATATTCTAATTGGATTCATGGCTTTGATGTCAATAATTCTTGAACCTTGTTTTTCAGTAAATATGACGTTTTTTAAGATAACAAAGATTTTTGTGAAATAACGATTTTTTAATAAAATAACGATTTTTGCGAAATTGACGATTTTTTGCAAAAATAACGATTTTTTTCCGAAAATGACTTTTTTAAGAAGATTTTATTGAAAATTGCGATTTTCTAATATAATGACGATTTTTTTAATATAATGACTTCTTTTTGTGGAAAACACGAATATTCAAGATCAACTGTTTGTTTATCACGTTTGATGGTGGATTCTTTCCAAGAGTATTTTTATTACTCAAAATGGAAAAATGCATATAAAAATTATCAATTTTTCTCATAATTGATGCATTTTAAACTAGGTTTGTGTCAACAAAATGGCACCTTATAATTTATGAATAATTATGAAACTTAGGAAAATGCTTCATTATGTTGTTTGAAATTAACCTTGAAAAAATCATGTGTCTATGTAAATTCGAAAATAGACAAAAAAATTACAAACATCCCTTCGATTCAGACCTTTGATTCCTCTTCTCTACCAACTTAAGACACTTAAGAAGGAGGTCATGATAGCTCAGTGGATAGCATGCTGTCTTTATGGATGTTAGGTTGCAGGATCGAATCCTGGGTAAGTTTAAACAAAATATTTCTTAACAAATTACTTCAATTTAATTGTCAATGTATTAAAAGGCTATGCATATGTTAATATTAAACTGTTAATTAAAATAATTCCAGGGCAAGATCGCCAGAAGTTGCACTTTGACTCGGGTCGCCGCCCTGCACCCTTTCGTGTTAACAACTGGGTTCTGGTTTGTAATCTTGCCCTGGCTCGTTTTTGCCAGAAGAAATTCAAGGACTTGTACCATGGTTCTTATTGTGTCGTTGGGCAGTTGTCCAATGTCAACTTTGCCCTATTTGACACTTGGCGTGGTATGCTTCCTGTTTTGATCTTTCATGCTCCGCACCTTAAACGTTTTCTATTCCGGTCGCATTATTGCGCTGCAGGCCTGTCTTCCACTTGTGCTCTCGCTTCTTCTTCGACTTGTACTTCGGCATCAGCTGGTCACGTGGGTATGCCCTTTTCGTGTCACGCTTCTTTGTTGTTTGCTGGTGGCCATTGCTTTCCTGTTGCATCGTCATCTCCACGTGCTTTCGTGGCCATCCCTCTGGTCATTCTTGTAATCCTTTTTAGGTGCAGCTAATGACCAGCCATCTGGCCGTTGCCTTTTTGTGTCGTCTTCGACGTCACAGGATCCTGCCTCCTTTGTTTGTCCGCCATTGCGCCTGGAGTCCTTGTCGCTGATTTTTCCTAAGGAGTTCTTCGATGCGAGCCCGCATCATTCTAATTCGGACTCCGACGACTTGCTGCATTGGTCATCGCCCCATTCTGCTGTCGCCCAGCAGTTTCTGGATTCCCAGGGCTCTCCTTGGCATGTCATGGATTCCTGGCCTTCTCCTGTGGATCCCGTTTTGGTGGCCCCGGCCCCACCATTTCACTAGCTGTCCTTGGTGGACCTTTGCATTCCTTCTTCTGCGGCGACCTCTGCATCCTCTCCCGTGGACGCTGGGTTTTTGTCACCGGATCTCTGCCCCCAGGTACAGCTTGTCTCTCAGGCCACTAGTCCCATTCATTTTCCGGAGCCCGTGGCGTGTGATGATCTCTTGGGCAGTCAGCCCCATTATTTTCAACTTGGCAACCATTATGTTTCCGCATGTTGTTCCTGTAGAGAATACCGTAGAGCCGATAGATTTGGGCCCTGTTGCCGCCCTTGTGGCTCCTGTTCCTGTTCCGCTTGTGGCCACGGGGACGCCGCCCATTTATCCATGGAACGTGCACTCCATCATGGTTAGGAATATTTTGTTAACCCTTCGTCCCTATAATGAGCCCTTGGCCCGTCCAGCCAGGCCTGGCTCTTCTTTGGCGGCCATCCAATTGCCTTTTCTTCGGCTCCGCAATCAACCTTAAGCTCCCATCGTAAGCTGACCTCGTGGTGCTGGTTCTGGCACCACTCGCCGCTGTGCCCTTCGCCATAAGTGGGCTCGGCATCACGAGGGCCTGTTGCGGTACTATTGCCCGCCTAACTTCCAGGATGTGGCATGCCATGATTAGGTTGGGTTGTATTAAGGCGTTTTCTTAAGTTCAGGGTTCCTTTCTTGTTTTTTCCCTCTTTCCCTTTCCTACTCTGAGTTCCTGTTGGCATCGTCGCCCTTGCTTTGGGGGGTTTTCCCATTGGCTTTTATTTTCTTCGGCTTTGCTCTCCCTAAGTGGAAGTGTCAGCTGGTGACCCTGGCATAAGACCCAGGATGCTCATGCCCGACATTTTTGGGGATGCTTTTAAGGACCAGCCTCATAAGCCATGAGGCCGTAAAGTCTAGACTGATGCCAGGCTGGGGTTCTCTGTTCATCTTTCTGTTCCAGATTTTGCCGGGTGACAACCAATAGTTAGGTTTGGGTAACAACCACCGGGCCAGGGTTGTCCCCTGTATTTGTGATAGTCGCGGACACGACCTTTTTGAAATTAGTTGTTGGAGTGCTTTAGCTGGGCCGTATTTATTATTTTTGTATACAATATCGCAGAATTAAACAATGTTGTGTTCATTATGCTTTGGACTTAGTCTCCATTCCCTACACTTGCATTAAAAGGTTCTAATGCCAAGTAACTAAGAAGAAAAAGTAGCCTTCAAGTGGCTTTATTTCTTTGATGCGCCCTTAGCTTTTTAAACCAATTAGGAATGCAAAATGAGGATAGTCTCACTAAAAATGTAAGTTTGATGTGCGAATACGGTAAAATCTGGAAAAATGACCATCTTTGAATGGTGACCACCAGTTTATGTTGACTACTATAATGACACTATGGTAACACTATAGTGACCACCTGTCTATTGTGTAAAGTGACCAGTGTGTGTTGTCTTTTTTGAAATTTTTTTGTTGCCAATGTACCTTAAAAAGTGACCAGATAACAGATAAATCACATTACATCTTGCTTTAACCCTTGGACACAATGATTCTGTACTATTTTGGTTTTGTGCTTTTTCACTACATGTATTACAGTCTACATGTATAAGTGCAGTGTACATGTTCATTATTTTTAATTAATCCATGCATCTTTGTACAGTGACCAACATAGCAATTTTTTGGGGTCACTCTTAACAGGTTTCACTGTATCACTATGGTGCTTCTATTAGGGGGGCAGGGAATTGCCTAATTGCTGATCATCTATCAGTATGCACTTTTCCTGGGTAAGCTGCAGTTCGAATTTTCATCTCGAGAATACAAATTCACAAGTTTTTCTTATAGTGCATTTTATAGTGCTTCTTGGGCTAGATTTGTAGTGTTTCTGGGCCTCGTCAGTTGCAAAATTTGCTTTCTTTGCAGATTCAATTTAATGTTTACAATTACTACAACTACAAAGCCTTGGTTGGATTCAATTTCTGCTCCCTGGAAGATTGGGCACTCTTTCATGAATGTTGATCATCTATTGTTAATCAATATTTGGTCAATCATATTTCTAATCTTTTCATCAAATGAATGCCCTGCCCACTTCTAAAAGTCCTTCTGTTGGATTTTTGTGCTGTAAATGTTTGTATTTTGTTCCAATGTAGACTGAAGCATCCCCATTCTCCTCTGGTTTATAGTTTTAAAGTCCATATCTCCCAAAACTCATTCTCAGCCACAATTGTCCTGTCTAATTACACCATTCTACCTCCTTCAGTGTTCATAACATCCCAATATGGAATTTTTTTGGAACAGCTGCTCTGAAATCATGGTAGAAATGAACAATAATCAATGATGCTTGTAGATGTAGGCACAATGATTTGGATCGACCTGGCATTAACCTTTGCCACCATTATTTTTTCATTGATTGACATCTAAATGTATTTCACTCTTAATTGTGATTTAATAGCCTATTTCTTGAGGAGGTTGAAACCATCGTGGAAGATAAAACGATTGTGGTTTTATGCCATGTACTGTATGACTAGACACTGTTTTAATAGATATACAGTATACAGAAATCTCTCCCAAAGTTTCCTGACCTCCTTAAGATCGTTTTTCTCCTTTTTGTTATTTTCTCTATCTTTTGTCTGTCCGACTGCATCGCATCGCCACATGCTCCTTGCCTTAAGCCAATCAGGGTTTGTGTACTCTTTGACTTATTACTTAATCCATCCAATAACACAATGTTATTGATCTCAACAATAGTTCACCATTATTTTAGTGGTACACACTTATTCTTAATAATTCGTTCCATATTATTATTCTCCATACTTGTGTTTGGCCTAAATACCGTAATTCACTTTTCTGCCTATTATATTTATTTTTATTGTAACTGTTTTAACTGATACTCCTTAAATCTAATATACTGGCTGTTCATTTAAAGTGTCAGCTGGTGACCCTGGTGTGCCCAGCATGTTTGCCGCCAGGGCACACATACCATAGACACCGGCTTCCAGGCCGGTGTCGCGGATCACGTATATCCTTCCAGCTGGAACTTTTTAATTATGTTTATCTTTATATCGGGTTTATGCACTGGCTACCTCAGGCAAAGGTTGCCTACCATTGTAACTGTAATATCGCGAACAAGCATCTTTGTTTGGGGAGCCTTAGTCGGCCACCCCCTGTTTTGACTGAGTTTGTACATTTATACTGTCACATAATAAACACCGTTGTGTTTTTCTGCAAAACTGTTGTCCGCCTCCTTCACATGGTGAAAATCGGATCGTTCTCTGTACCTTCCCTTCGTATTTCATCGCAGTTGCAACATGGCGTCTGGCCCTGCCGTGATTACCATGTCGACAGTCACTTCGATCTCGTGGCCGTTGGATTCTAAATACGCACTGCGATCGCAAGGCTCTGTGTCCTTGTTTCACACTAGTGCGACGGATCTTAGTTCAGCGACTGTACAGGTGTCTTCGGCATCAAAACGTGCAGGAAACTTTAGTGCCTGATTAAGAAGCAAGCTGTCGTTCGCCTGGACGTAATGAAACTAGCTACTGACCTGCAGTGTGAGTCTTGCGCCTTAACAAAAATGACTAAAAGCTCTTCAGAAAGTCGTGGAATGTAAGACGCAACATCCCTTGAAGCTCGTTCAAATGGACCTGTGGGGTCCAGCTCAAGTGATGACACCTGGACACAATCGCTACGTGTTCGTCATTCTGGATGACTATTCCAGATTTTGCGTCGTTTTTCCTCTGCAGAAGAGGACGCAAGTATTTGAGAAATTCTCCAACTTCGCCTCCTTACAGGAAAATCTCCCAAAACATTTAGTTAAGAGATTTAGGACGGACAATGGTCTTGAATTCTGCTCAAACCAGATGGAGCAGTTTATGACGAAGCATAGGATCAAGTACGAGAAGACTAATGTCTACTCGTCCCAGATGAATAGGGTAGCTGAGCGGTACCACCGCACATTGATCGAAGGAGTTAGGGCAATTTTGACCGAGACCAAATTGCCTAAGAACCTGTGAGGTGAATTAGTTGTCACCTTCACTTATCTTAAAAAAAAGGTTCAGCCATTCTAAAATCAATGGCAAGACTCCATTCGAGTTATATGTGGGTAAAGTTCCGACAGTTAAGCATCTGAGAGCGCTCGGCTCTGATAGCTTCGTGCTGAAAAATCCCACGCAGAAGTCAGGCAAATTCGACATTACAAGTTGGAAGGGACGTTTAGTTGGCTATGCACAAGGAACGATCGGCTACAGAATTTGTGATCCTGAGACTGCAAGAGTGACGGAAACCAAACACGTGAAAATCATTGAGAATGATACCATCACCGATAAATTCCAAGTAAGCAGTGAGCCAATAAATCACTTACTTACAGGGGTAAACAGCAGTTCTCAGAAAGAATGTTCGAGGAACATTGAGAAGATGGAATTCTATGGAAACTACAATCAATCTGCTGAACTTCCAACAACACAGTCAACTGCAAACATAGATGTTAAAGCTGCATCCGATGACGCCGTCATCGCGATTCCAACTACTTGGACAAGAGTGGAAAAGATTTGAGCATCTGGGGTGAGAAAGGGAAAAATCGATGTTGTGTATGTAGACCCGGACGGTCACATACTACGGAATCTCAAAGATGCGAGAAGCTGGCACGAGAAGAGTAACTTGCCATTCGCCGATGACAACTTCAATTCTTTAAATTGCTTGCACTGTCGAACGCAAAACTCTGTCTTGGGAATCTACCAACACATTGCATTGACATTCAAGGACATCCTACTGTCTATCTACCTACTCGTCGTGCGTCACCTGTGATGCGGGAGCTCATCTTCTCGGAGCTGTCCGAGATGTTAGCTGGTGGCATTATTCAACATAGTGCCAGCTTTTACTCCAGCCCCGTGGTTATAGTTCGGAAGAAAAATGGTTCTTTTCGAGTTTGTATCGGCTATCGGCGTTTAAATGTGCAGACCAAGACGGACTCGTATCCCATTCCTCGTATTGATGACGCCCTGGACGCTTTTCAAGGTTCTCGTTGGTTTGCTACCCTGAACATGATGTCCGGGTATTGGCAGCTTCCCATGAACGCCTCAAACCGCGAAAAGACTGCTTTTTTGTGTGCCATGGGCTGTTATCCCTTATCTGAGGGTAGCATGGCTCGTGCCCCAAAAAGATCTTTAACGAAAAGGGTAACGACTGGGAGTAAAGAGCGCCTGAAAGTGCCTCGCCTGACCACCTCCCTGTTGCATTGTTTATATTTTTGTAGACGTTATTCACCTTTTCACGTGGGCACATTTATGGTTTGATATTTACTTTTGACACATTGATCTTAAGAGATATGTTCATCATGGATTTTATTATTATTGATAATTCAAATTTGGTTACTGATTTTGATTTGATTTGATATCTTGGTTTTCTTTCTAGTTGTTTTGATGAGTTAGGATCATGTGTCCCTTTTTCTGTGGTGCCTCTTTCCACCAGTCGGTGGCACTGCTGTTTGTTTGTTTTTGCACCTAAGCCTAGTTAAGGTTAGGATTGGTGGCGCTAGGGTCACCTTTTATTTGTTTTTGTACCTGACCCTAGTGTGAGTTAGGTTTTTCTTAGTTTTTTTTGCGGGCACCATCTTGCCATTGTTCACCTGTCATTATGCTGCTGTTGCTCTAGAAGCAACATGTCACAGGGGCCTTGGCCTGTTTATGATGTTTCATCATGCCTGAATATTGCTGTACTTAAGGATAATTAAGTTAGTGAGTAACCAAGTCCAAGTAAATACTTTATTTGCTGTGATTTGCACAACAATGGTAGCAGAGCGTGGTTGGAGAATTGCCACTCAGTCCTCCACCGGTCTACAAGTGCTGTTCAGTTGGTCTTGGTATATTCATGGATGCTTCATGGCCGTTTATTGTTAATGTCGCACCAACGAAGTTTTCTACGTTTCCGCTGTTACCGACGATTTCCGTTCCTGTTGCAGCCCCTATTACGGTACTGTCTTCGCCCGGTTCCAGCCTTGTTGGTGTTATGGTCCGGCACTTTCTCTGCACGTTGATGCTTGTCCCGTTGATACCCTGCTGCTCCGTATGCTCTTCGGTATAGACTCTACGCAATCTTGCCACCCATCGTCGCCCGGACCGGTCGGCTGCCTTAGACCGATCTTCAAGAACGACAACTAGGACAGTAACATTCGTGAAGAGACATTCGTGTGAGATATTCGTGAAGAACGTCCCTCCTCCCTTCCGGATGCCGAAAGATGTCCTGTGTTCATCATCCAAGGGTGACTTTTTTGTGCGTAGTATAGGGCCACGGTAGTGCATTTTCTTTTATGATGCAATTGCTCTTGCTCACTAATCCATGTTTGCATGTTTTTATTGCTTATTGAATGTTTCCAGGCTTCTGGGTTTGTTTTATCGCCATTACTCGCTACACTTCATTTAACTGTTCTTTTTAAAGGTTTTCAGGCGTCCTCTACTCCCTGGCGTCGTTCCAGCGCCCTAGTATCAAGGTATTCCCCCCTGATTCGTTTGTTTTGCTAAACACTTGTACTGAGTTCTTTTCAGTTCTGCGGGCCGATAGTGGTTCAGCGTCCCGTTTTAGCTAATCATTATTGACGAACTTAGGTTTTCAGGGTACGACGAAATACTTTGTTGCGGGGTTGCCGCCTAAAGTGACCGATAGCGAGTCTACCAAAAAAATTTTGAATTCTGATCCAAATGGCTGAGGATTCATTCAGTGTGCTTTCCCCCCTCCAGCGATCGGTCGCTCAAAATCACAGTTCTTACAGAGACGAACTATGCGACATGGAGAGAGGAACTGGACGTCGCCTTCATGTACCAGGAGCTGACCAAGTACGTTGCCTCCGACCGCATTGAGCCTGCTGCCACCGCCACCCCGGTGGAGAAGGCCACTTTTACGCGGAAGTGCAGAAAGGCGTACTCCACGATTGTGTTTTCGGTGCACCCTAGGATCAGAAAGACCCTCTTCCAGGGCTTCTCCGGTGAGCAGTGTAGGGAGGTCTTGCTGCACATTCAGAAGACCTATTAGCCTAACTCTTGTGAGCGACGTTTACACCTGTGATGCCAGTTCGTGTCACTCAGGATGAAAGCCAACGAGTCTATCGAATCCTACATCGCTAGGGTGGAGCGTGTAGTGACTCTCCTGGAAGAGGCAGGTCGTCCGGTCGATGCAGAGGAACAAGCATTCAAGATGTTGATGGGGTTGCCTCCCAGCTTCTAACTCAAGATCAAACTACTGCACACATGGTCGGATGCGAAGTTTACTCCAGCCAGGGTCAAGGAGGCCCTCATCGCCGAGGCTAATAGCCTTAGATTCGCTAAGGGTCGTAGCATGGCCGCGACAGAACCTGCATCCAGTGACGACGTCCTCCTCTCCCAGCGTACCGGTGCCGGGCAGACGGGAGCCTGTCCTAAGAAGACCAGGACCTGCTACCGGCGTCAAAAGGTTGGCCATCTCGCAAACGAATGCCGGTCTGTGCCGACGCAAACCAGGCAACATGGGATACCACAACATCCCCCCTTTCAGCCGTTTCCCGTTGGAGGTCCTGGTCCGCACCACAATAAGGGAGAGGTGGAAGGCGTCGTGGAGGCAAGTCGAAGGGTAAAGCTGCCTCCAACGTAGTTGACGTTCCCCAAGAGTGGGGCGGCTTTGACATCATAAACATCGACGGATCTTTTGACTGGACTGGTGTGGACGTGATAGCGCTGAGCACCGACAGGCCCGACGTCGATAGATGGACTTAGGATTCCGGTGCTGGTATGAGCATCAGCCATGACCGCAGGTGGTTCGCTTACCTAGAGGAGATCACCCCGATTAAGATATTCTTTTTCGAAAACGTTTCAAGTTACCAGTAAGGGCACGGTAGTCTTCTCCTCCAAGATAGGTTACACCACCAGAGGCATGGCGATACGGAATTTAGCCTACGCTCCGTCCGACCGGAGAAATTTGATTTTGGCCTCCCAACTCGCCAAAGCTGCCGGCTGCACCTGGCTGGGATCTGTGGAGGCAGTCAAGGTCTTCAACAGAGAGGGGACCCAGGTTCTCCATTGCGAGTTGGTGAACCAGCTGTACCATGTGGCAGCTGTGCCTCGACCCGACATGTGAGACAAATTATCGCCGGCATTGTCGGTGTCCGCCGGGAAGGATTCGTCGAGTCTACGACTATGGCATCAGCGGCTTGGTCATATATCGCAACAAACAATTTTGGAAATGGCTAATTCCTCGCACTTCCGCGGTGTGCCAGTTTTTAAGGAGCAGCCGCAAAGTTGCGAGACCTGCTACCAGTGCAAGATGCATCGTCCGACTCACCCGGCTGTAGACAAGATCTACACCAAGGCACCGCTGGAACTGGTACATGCAGACGTTTGGGGTCCGACCCCTCACTTGTCCGGTGCAGGTTGTCGCTACTACCTAGCCATCATCTACGACTTTTCACGTTGGTGCACAGTTTTTCCACTGCAGACAAAGGACCAGGTAATGGACAAAATCTCCCATTACATCACTGTAATGGAGAAGCAGACTGGGATGTTTGTGAAAGCCATCCGGACGGACAACGGAGGAAAATTCTGCTCCAAAGCGACCGAGCGATTTTATGCTGAGAAGGGCATAAAGTATATGCGTACGAACGTCCACGCTCCGCACATGAACGGCGTCACAAGGCGTTTTAACCAGACGGCGCTACAGGCCGTCCGAATCATGGTGAAAGACTCAGGATTGCCCCCTCGCTTTTGGGCAGAGTTCCTCCGAACGTTCACGTACTTAAAGAATCGACTGCCCCAGCGGATGTTGTCAAAGAGGTCCCCTTACAAAGTCCTGTGGGGACAAACACCCAACCTGTCTCACCTCCGAAAGGTAGGGATCAGGAATATTAATTGGCTACGCCAGGACCACTAGGGGTTACCGTTTCTATGACCCCACCTTGCACAAAGTGTTCGAGTCCAGCGAGGCCAAGGTGATAGAATCAGGTACGGAGGCTGTTCCTGATGAACAGACACACCCCAAAATGGAGGTGCCAGAGCCTGGACGTGATGTCCCGGACGGAAATCCCCCGACGGCTCCCAAGACTGACCTGACTGTTCCTGCTCGGAGTGACCCAGACGCTTCCTGACAACAACCGTTAACTCCGGACTAGCCGACGACGCAACCAATGCCCTAGGCGGTCTGGACGCGAGAGCTCAAAACTCGTGTGAAAGGCAATCGCGTGGACGTGTACTACCGGTACGGAGGTACACGTCTCAAGTCGAAGTACTAGGTTGCTGCCTTTTGCCAAAAAGAGAAGCTTCCGTACAATCCTGACGCTGTTAACTTCTCCCCTAAAAATACATTTCAGGGGGAGGTCAAAATTGCCCCGTCGGACAAGAAGGACATTGAGGTTTCCAAACCGGAGCTAAAAGTTCCTGACGAACCGGCTCTTGGGCCCTCGGATCCCGCTACCCCTGCTGAAGCCCACGTGATGGAGGAGATGGGTACCTCCACATACAAGGAGGCGATGTCGGCGCCGGATGTCGATAAATGGCAGGAAGCGATGGACGAGTTGCAAGTCCTCAAAGAGCGTGACGTCTACGAGTCTAGGGTGATCGTGTCCTTGGCTGTAGGTGGGTTTATGCCATTAAGAGGGACTCGAAAGGCGCAGTTGTCCGACATAGGGCCTATCTCGTTGCAAAAGGGTTTCAACAATGCAAAGGATGGGACTGCACGGAGGTGTACAACCCGGTGATTAACTTCATCATCGCCCGTGTAGTCATGCTCCTGCCTGATGTGTTCAGAGGTTGGATTACTTGCCACCTCGACGCCAAGTGTGCCTCTTTATGGCACCCTTAATAAACCCGCCCTGATGGAACCGCCCCAGGGGCAACGCGAACCGACGGACATGACTGGCGGCTGAATAAGTCCTTGTATGGTCTACACCAAGCAAGTTGATGCTGGTGGAGGACGTTGCACGAGGAACTGCAACGCCAGGACTTCATCCCACTCTACAGCGTCGAGTGCATTTATCGACTCCGGTGGGATGGTCATCGTGGATGACTTATTGATCCTAGGTAAGACGGATAGGGTAATTACTGAGGTAGTTGACCGACTATCCCAGGTCTACGACCTCAAAGTTCTAGGCCCAGTAAAGACCTTCCTAGGTATACAATTTGAGCAGGACCATTTTGACGGGAGCGTGACCATGCACCAGACACCATACATCGACGCTCTCAGCAGGAGGTTAGACATGATCCCGACGAGGCACGCGAAGGAACCTCTCCGAGTAGGAACGGTGTTCTCCCACGAATGGATGACTTCTACTGGAGAACCGATTCCGTATCCATATCGGAGCGTGATTGGCTCATTGCTATATCTTGCCAGGATGACCCAACCTGACATTTTGGTCGCGGTAAATACTTTAGCGAAGTACAGAAGTGCGCCCTCGATGACGGCTTGGTATCAGGTAGAGAACTTAGTGAACTACGTTCACCAGACCAAAAATAAAGGTATAGTTCTTCGAAGCCATGATACCAAAGTCAGGGCGTACTCTGACGCATCCTGACGCATCTCGGGCATATTAGTGATGATCGGCCAGTCCCCAGTATCATAGAGGTCTTCGTGTCAGACTATGATTGCGCAGTTGACCATGGAGGCTGAATTGATGGCCTCGGTCGACCAGGAACCGGACTTGTTTCTCGACAACGAATCGAAGATCCACGCTATCAAAAACGAGGTCGAAAACAACACGACAAAGTATTTCGTCATAATGCTTCGTTTTGTTAGAGACCATTTTAGGAGGGGTCTGTTCTGACTACAACTTATCAGAACGAAACAAAATTATGCGACCGTTCTTACGAAACCTCTCTCGGCCTGCCAAATCGAAGCACTTACTCCGTATTTGCGGTGGTGCCGGTAGAATCTCTTCCGCCGGGTAAAGCCACGCTACGGGGGAGCATGTTATCCTCATCTAAAGGTAGCATGGCTCGTGCCCCAAAAAGATCTTCAACAAAAAAGGGTAACGACTGGGAGTAGAGAGCGCCTGAGGGTGCCTCGCCTGACCACCTCCCTGTTGCATTGTTTATATTTTTTGTAGACGTTATTCACCTTTTTCACGTGGGCACATTTATGGTTTGATATTTACTTTTGACACATTGATCCTAAGAGATATGTTTATCATGGATTTTATTATTATTGATAATTAAATTTTGTTACTGATTTTGATTTGATTTGATATCTTGGTTTTCTTTCTAGTTGTTTTGATGAGTTAGGATCATGTGTCCCTTCTTCTGTGGTGCCTCCCTCCACCAGTCGGTGGCACTGCTGTTTGTTTGTTTTTGCACCTAAGCCTAGTTAAGGTTAGGATTGGTAACGCTAGGGTCACCTTTTATTTGTTTTTGTACCTGACCCTAGTGTGAGTTAGGTTTTTCTTAGTTTTTTCTAGGGCGCCATCTTGCCATTGTTCACCTGTCATTATGCTGCTGTTGCTCTAGAAGCAACATGTCCCAGGGGCCTTGGCCTGTTTATGATGTTTCATCATGCCTGAATATTGCTGTACTTAAGGATAATTAAGTTAGTGAGTAACCAACTCCAAATAAATGCTTCATTTGCTGTGATAATGCTTGGGATTGTTTAAATGGTTGTCGCTTAGCGACCCTACCAACGATCCCACCCCCTCTGCTGCCAACAATTGCGAGTTTCTTGGCGTGCCAGTTTGTTTGTGTAATGCTTCTGCTTCTATGCAGCGGGCATTGAATTAACTCCTTCTTGGTCTTAAGTGGGAGTGTTGTTTGGTTTATCTGGACGATATCATCGTTTTCGCTGGCTCTTTCTCGGCTTTTCTGGCCAATCTGGAACGGGTGCCCCAGGTCCTCCTTACAAACAATTTACGTTTGCAGCCAAAGAAATGTTTCTTTGCTTTTCCAGAGGTGCGTTATCTTGGTCACATGGTCAGCTCCGCTGGGATATCAGTGGACCCCTCTAAATTCTCCGCATTCACGGATTTCCTAAGGTGCCCCGGGATGCTCATGCTGTGCGTAGCTTTCTCGGGCTGGCCGGTTACTACCGGCGTTTTGTTAAGGGATTTTCGTCGCTAGCTGCTCCACTTTCTGCCCTGACCAGTTCGTTGGCCCCCCTTCAGTGGACGCCTGATTGTCAGGTGGCCTTTGACTCCTTGAAATAGGCGCTGTGCTCCATGCCCATTTTGGCTATGTACGATCCCTCGCTCCCGTTATATTTATACACCAACGCGTCTACTGTTTTCCTTGGGGCTATTCTTCAGCAAGAGTCGCCAGCTGACCAATAAGTTATCGCCTATGCGAGCCGTACCGACTCTGGCCCGGAAAGCCGTTATACCATCACCGAGCTTGAGGCGCTCGCCATCGTCTAAGCGACCGAGAAATTTCGCCACTACCTGCTGGGCACAGCGTTTGTAGTGGTTACAGATCATCATGCCCTCTGCTTTTTGAAACAGTTAAAAGACCCTTCCTCACGCCTTGGTCGCTGGGTCGCCAAGTTAGAGGAATTCACTTACAAAGTGCATTATCGTAAAGGTTTTTCGCACTTGAATGTGGATTGTCTCAGCAGGCACCCGTTGCCCTGTTCCGATGTCCTCGATGATGTGGTTGACTGTTTATTCTTGGCGCATTCTTTGCCGAAGTTGGCCGTGTCACAGCCGCTAGATCCCGATCTTGCTCCTATTATGACCGTGCTGGCCACTGCAGTGGCACAGCGTGGTTATCTCCTCTTAGGCAGGGTGTTATACTTTTTCGCCCCGGGGGCGACACCACGGTTGCTCCTTGTCGTGCCCTCGGTTTTGCGCCTGAAGATTCTCGCTGCCTGCCATGATCAACCTTTGGCAGGCCATTTTGGTTCCTCTTTCTCCAAAACTATTTCCCTTGTAGCCCAAGCCTATTATTATCCGGATTTGAAGCGTGATGATGTCCGTTATGTAGCCTCTTGACCTGTACAGTATGTCAGGCTTCCAAGCTTCCTCGCTTTAAGCCGGCTGGTCTGCTGGAGCCTATCGCCACTTCAGGGCCGGCGGCCCATTTAGGTATTGATTTTTGGGCCCCTTCCACCTTCGGTTGGGGCCATGACCGCAGTCATTGTTGCTGTTGACTATGCGACCCATTTGTGCGTCGCATTGACATGTCGTCGCCAAACTGGCACCGCTTCGGTGGATTTTTTTACTCGTATCTGTCATTGATTTGGTCTTCCTTCGTCGCTTACTTCCGACCAGAAAACCCCGCAGATAAGCGCGGCCTTTTGTGCTTTCTGCTCTTCCCGTGGTATTGACGATCGGGTATCTACTCCTTACCATCAGCAAGCCAATGGCTTTGCTGAGAGGACGATTCAAACCCTCGTTACTCTTCTTCGTTAGTCCATGGACCCAACTTGGCATGGTAAGGACTGGGCGTCGCGTTTTCAGGATGCCGTTGCTGCCTATAACTTTTCTTTGCAGGCTTTCACACAATTATCGCCTTTCCAAATGATGCGCGGTTTTTTGCCCCATCTTCCGATGAATTTGTATTGCTCTTCATTTACCGGTCGCTCCGGGCATTGTTTCTACATGGCGCCGCGCGGCCTCTTCCAATTTGGCCCAGGCTCAGGCCCGCCAGCAGAGACATTTCGATTTTGGACGTAATTCTGCCCCCTTTCGCCTTGGCGACTGGGTGTTAGTACGGAATCTTGTCCAAGCCCGTTTCGGCCAGGGCAAATTTAAGAGTCTAGTTCATGGACCGTATCGCGTTGTCCAACAACTTTCGGCGGTAAACTTTGGCATTCGCGATACTCGCCGTAGGATGCCAGCGGTGTCGATCTTTCATTGTGCGTGCCTTAAACGTTTCCTTTTCCATTCACTTAATAGCGCTGCACCCCCTACGCCTCTCCCCCATGATTCTCTATCTTCGACTCGCCCATGTGTGCCATCGGATAACATAGGCCGGCTTTCTTCTTCTCGCCCCTCCTTGTTGTTTATAGGCAACCATTGCTTCGTTGTCGGCTCTTTGTCAACTTGTTGCGTTCACTCCATTTACCTGTCGTGAGCCTCGTTTCTCTCGTGCCACTTGGCATGGACGTGCCTTAGGCCGCTCGCCCCCGCATCGGCCATGCATCAGGTAACTGTTTGCTGTCCGTTTCTTCGCCTGCTTGGGGGTGTGACCCAGTAGCCCGTCTGCCATTATGCCTGGGGTAACTTTCCCGGATATTCCCCGAGGATTCTTTTGCTGACGCCCCGGATCGTGACGCCTTGGATTCGGACGACTTGCTTCGCTGGTATCCACCGCGTTTGGCAGCTGCCCAGCAATTTCTGCCTCTTGTGAATCCTTGTGGCGCGTCTTGGATTCTTGGCCTGCTTCATTAAATGCCCCGTTTGTGGCCCGGCTTCTCCAATCCCCGTCCTTTCTTTAGCAGGCCTTCGGATCTCTTCGGCTGCCTCCGGCTCGACTTCATCCCTAGCGGACTCTGGGGTGCTCTCTCCTGATCCTCCACTCCGGCCGTGAGTTGTGTCCTGGGCTACAAGCCCTATCTTGTTTTTAGAACCGCCGCTGCTTCCAATGGTGTCTTGTGTCACAAGCCCTATTCAATGTCCGGCCGTCGTTGAGTTTGAGGCCCAAGTGTTGCTGCCGCCTGCCGTGCCTAGAGTTGGCTGCCGTCCCCATAGATGTGGATCCGCCTGCCAGAGCTCCGGTCGGGACAAGTGCATTCTGTGGTGGTTTGAGCTATCCTGTTGGCGCCCCAGCTTTATGTCGTGCCGTTAGCCTGTCCTGCCAGCCCCAGTTCTCCGCTGGCTGCGATGCAACAGCCATCTTTGGAATTGCGGAATCGTATTTGGGCGCAGCTTACTCATCGCGCTTGTCGAGGGGGCCCTAATGCCACTCGCTGCCGGGTGAAGCGCCGTGAGCGAGCACGACGCCGCGTAGGTCTTTTGCCCTATCGCTGCCTTTTGAATCTTGAGGATGCAGCACGTCATGTTTGCCTTACCATCCGTTGAGCGACCGTAAGTTTGTAATTTTGTCTTTTGGTGCTTCCCTCCTCTTGGCTAGTTGCTCTCGGGTCACCTGTACCGTGAAGGGGATTTCGCCCGGTTTCCTTGTCCTTTCTATTCACTCCCTCTCCTTAAGCTTTACTTCATTGGTTTTTTTTCTCCTCTCTTTTAGTCGCCCCAGGAGTGGCTTCCCCTAGGGAAGCCTAGGCCCCCTAGGCTTCCGCCAGGGCACACATACCATAGATTTTTAGCTGTCTATATATTGAACTGCCCTGTAGGTCACGGGGCAGTCGAATCTTCACCCGACACCAGGCTGGTGTCGCGGATGTCGTTTGTCCTTCCAGCTGGAACTTTTTGATTACGTTAATCTTTGTCAGGTTGGTGGCTTCCTCAGGCCAAAGTTGCCTACCATTGTAACTGTGATAACGCGAACATGCATCTTTGTTTAGGTGACAATAACAAAGGCAAACTTTGGATCCGTCATAAGTAATCTTAAAACAAAATGTAATGTCACTGCACAAAGGCCGGCGCCGATGGGTCGAGTGGGTTATGCGCTTGCCTCTCGATCCTAACTAGCAGAATTCGCTCTCCGGTCGAGGTCGGTGAGAATTTTGAGGGTGTGCAAAATTCTCTAAGTGGCGGCTCTTTCGGATGAGAGTTTAAACCGAGGTCCCGTGTAGATCCCGTTTGGTCTCTGCACGTTAAAGATCCCTCCTGTGGGGGTGGAAGTCCCCCCTCGTAGGCAAAATTCCCAGGTAGGTGACGCTGCCACATCCCCTGGCGTTGGTGTTTAGCCCTCGTGTGCAGAAATAGGCCAACGTTAAAAATCCACAAACCAACCAACCAACCAACCAACTGCACAAAGGGGGATCTTCCATGCTATGACAGTTTCATGACCTTATACACCGCTTCAAGGTAATCATCCAACTAAAATCCGAAATATGCATCGGACACCACTGAGGTCAATTGGACAAGTGTAAAGCACTGAAAATGAACACCAACTCAAGAAACAGAACGCAAATTCCCCTAACAGAACAGAAGCTATGAACAGAAGAAAAAGGGGATCACTTCAAGTCACCTAGAGACTACCATTGCAAACATCTGGGAATTTGTTTAATTTCATGCATGTAATGATGGAGTTATCTAAAAATTTGGAGGACTTTAGAGAATTTAAAGAAAAAGGTAGAAACTGCATGCTGTAGAATCACACCTGCATTCCTGCAAGATGTTATGGAAACATGGTTAAACGCTTGCATACATGCATTGCCATTAGCTGTGGCCACTTCGAACATGTGCTATGAGTACCACATGCAAAATTCGCATATAAGATCCCATTATCTGCCATGTACCATTTTAGTTTGTACTTGTTGAACTACGGCTTGTCATATACCCTGGGTGACTTAAAGTGATGCCCCATTTTCTTCCGTTCATAACTTCAGTTCTGTTGGGGATTTGCATTCTGTTTCTTGTTTTAGTGTTCATTTTTAGTGCTTTACACATTTTTAATTGACCCCAGTGGTGTCCGATACATATTTCTGATTTTGGATTTTCGGATTTCGGATGACCTTGAACCGGTGTTCAAGGTCATTAAACTGTCATGGCACGGAAGATCCCCCTTTGGTGTAGTGGCACTACATTTTTATTTTATCTGTTGTGTCTTTAAATTAACACTGTATATTTTTCTTCCATTATATTCATCAAAAGTGTCATGGCACAAACCCATGTCACACCAAGGGGGAGTGTTCTCAATTATACTGGCAAGGCAGCAGGTGATAATGCTGCCCTTGGGAAGGAGATAAGGGAGCTCAGGGATCTTGTCCTGAGTTTAGTGACCTCTCGACCAAGCTCAGTGTGTGATGTTAGCTGTCAGACTGACAGAGCTTTCCCCATGGCTGTCAAGATAGATGCAGATGAAGGGGGAGATTGCTCCCTTTGGGACCAGTCTTCTAAAACAGATGCAATCTATGGTGCAGGTTCCTGGCAAGTGGTGGAGAGTAGTAAAAACTCTCAGAGGTCTCGTAGGGAATTTCCGGGTACTGGACCTCAGCTGCATCGTGGGATGAGGGAGTCTGTTGGTTATAGTGCCCTTGGCACTACGGTTAGAAACCACTTCAGATTCCTGGAAGAGGCTGGGGAACTGCCTCAACCAGAACCTGATGTATTTCGTAAAACTGCCTAACCCCACGAAGTACACTTGATTGGGGACAATTTAGTTTGTGGTGTAAGGATCGGCAGGCCTGTGAAGGCAACAACATGGTTCTAAACTTGGCACCTGTGTAGAGCACCCAACCACCCGGTTAAAGGCTGTAATGTCAAAAGTCAACTGTAAACCTGTAGTGGTGGTGCACGTAGGTGCCAACAACATTCGAAAAGACTGCCGCGAAGGTGTGGCTGAGCACATTCGGTATATAGTCAAGGAGATTTGTCACATCAGCTCAGGGTCAGGGATTGTGATTTCATCAATTCTTTCCCGGTTTGTTGGTGGGATAATTCTTTTAGAACTCTAGGTGAGAGTTTGTCCGGTCCTGATGATTTATTTTTATTAAGGGTTAAAAGAAGATTAAGCACTTCACGTCCACTAACCACTATTTTTAGCATAAGTTTGTTCTTAGCTTAGGAAGTTCAGCTGGTAAACTTCCATCCTCGATAGTACACATGCTTGAAATTGGGAATTAAGCGTGCTGGCAGTAGCTGTTTCACTAATACCAGCTTGTTTCTTACTGTTAATCAGGATATTAACAGCATTTTTATTCTTTTTTCGCAAAGATTTGACATATTTAAAAAAAAATTAGGATTAGACTTGGGTGAAGTTCCTAAGGCTGTATTTTTAAACTCTAAAGGCGTTTTTGAAAGCAGTTTTTTAAGCTCTGGCCGTAATTTAGTAAATTTTGTTTTTAACGTAGTGTTTGCTCCATGCCGCAGCTTGTTTCTGAGTATTCGTTGCTGTCTTAGGATTCGTCAAATTTCAGTTGTGTACCACAATGATTCATTGTTGGAGCTGACTAACTTTCTGGGGACAAAAAGGTCCAAACCATTGGTTAATGTGGTCAATTTATATACAGTACATGTACAGTTTACGTGTGTTTAACTATAAATTTTACATTAGACAGCTAGGCTATATCTATTAATTGCATGCTTTTAAACATTATTTGTTATGCAGTGAATATATTTTGTCTTTGAGTGCATAAATATTGTATACAGGGTGTTTTTGAGCTTATGGTACAAACACAAACTGGTGTTAAAGTGAACTAAGGTTAACATTTTTCACCAAAGAACCTAGGGTCCAAAGGTCTCTATTACAAAGTTATGTTTTAAATTTGGAAATTTTTAACATAGGAGTAAACGGAAGTGCCCCTGGCACATAGCTTTCCTTAAAAATGTTGGTGCTATGCGGAAAAGTCTTTCGGTCGGAGCACCTCAGTTTACTTCTATCTTAGAAGCTTAGAAGTTTGTAAAATTAAAACATTCATAACTTTTTAATAGGGATCTTTGGACCCTAGGTCATTTGCTGAAAAACGTTTACCTTAGTTTACTCTAACACCAGTTTGAGTTTGTACTATGAGTTCAAAAACACCCTGTGGTTATTGTGGGAGTCATGTTTTGTCTTCTAATAAAATAAAATTTGATGTCATAAAAAAATTTGCAACTGCTTACGATTAATGTTAGCATGGTATAAACATATTCATATCAACGCCATTTGATCTTATTAGACCAATACTTTGAGAACATGTTTTACACATTTAACAACTTGACAAGACAACAAAATGTACTGGTACAATGAAGTATTATTGATTGATTGGTTGCAAAAGTCAAAATACTCGCATGCATGTTAACCTAGGAAATAAATTAATACTAACATTCCATTTGTGTAGGGTAGCATACATTCGGTGACATCCCAGTGAAACCAGCAAACAGAATCCTGCACTGCTGATGTACAAAACTCGTTCAGCCAAAACAAATCCAACCCTAACTAGTAGGTTTGATGCTGGCAGAAATGGCATTATGAGAAAGGTTAATGCAAATATTTGAGATCTGAAATTGAACAAAGCTTCGCATTAGTAATATACTTGCAAAAATAAAAGAACAAACATTAGACCATTACTGCTTATATGGGGAATTTTGAAATACATGCATATAATATTAAAATCTCTGAACACAAGTATAATTTAGAAAAAATTAGACCAATTTTTACAAATAAGAACCATGCAGAGTAATTCTGTGAACTGTCCAATGAACAGTGTTGCGCACAAAATTAATTAAACTTAATAATAAACTACCTTATAAGGCATTATTCACTTTTTTGGTGGACCTTAAAGAAAACCTTCGACTAAGTCAACCACTATATTTTATGGGACAACTTACAAGCACTAAATTTTACTAGAAAGTTATTGACTAATCTTATTCTTATCATGTTCCACTTTCAATTAAAAGCCACACAGATGACACCGGTCCAACCATTTGAGACTAAATTCTGGAGCAATACAAGGAAATTCCCTAGACACTGCTCTCAGAAGCTGTAACTAAATTCTCTAATATTAAGTCTTCTATATGCTAATGATGTTACTTTGCTGGACAAAACTTGTGGAAACCTTAAGCTCTTTTCAATTTTCTTCGGATATCAAAACAAAACCTTTCTCGATTCCTATTCCGCTTACGTGATGACGCGCTCTAACTGTCGTTCGGTCGCGGCCTATATTTTCGATTTAGCAAAAATAATAAGTTTGCGAAAATGTTCGTAAAATAATACCGCGGTATCAACTTTTCTCACATGAGTTTTGTTGGTAGCAGAGGGTGCCTTGGAAGAGTTTTAAACTTGCACACTCACGTTTACTGGGCATCAGAAAGAAAAGCAAAAAGTTCTGTCAATTGCCTGAATAATCTTGTTAATCTATTTATTGCTAATGGCACATAGCATGATAACAAATCATCATTAGTCCATCCAACTTCTCAACAAATACAATGGGTTCCATTAGCTGTGTATGTTGCTGCTTCAACAACAAAGGGAACCCAAGTGAAGAGGTTAAGAGCATAAAAGCAAGATGGCGCCGAGACAGAAAAAAACTAAGGGCAGGTACAAAAACAAGAGGGACAACAACGCCACCTATACCAACATGGACTAGGGTCAGGTGTGAAAGGAAAACATACAGGAAAGAGGCGCCACCTTCTAGTGGGGCAGAGCACCATGCATAAACAAAACCCTAACCGAGGCATATGAAAAAAAATGCACTATGCATCATATGCAAATTAATACGAACGTGGAAAACACATTAAGGATGCATCAAATAGGAAGATAAGCAATAAATAAAGAATAATCTCCTCCCTTTTTTGGTACTGTCCTCTAGAAATAAAAACCAAAACATAAACAACATATTGTGAAGGAGGAGTAGGGTGATGCAGAAGGGAGGGTGCTTACCAAGCGCTCCCAACCTTCGGCCGTCTTTGAAAACATCCCACAAGGGAAAGGGCAGGGGGCGAAAGAGATGACCAACCCTTAATATATTTATGGTTTTTGTTTTTTTGTGGCAGAACATGCACCATTTGGGTCTAACTTTTTGATAAATACAAAAAAAATTAAACCTTGAATGTTCGGCAAAACAAATCATGCCTACGTTAAGGCTTCTCCAATTACTTTCGTATTTGCAGTATGCATACCGTTAAGGCCTAACTGCTCTATATATAAAATACTTAAATGCACAGAAAAAACCTGCGTACATTAACTTAACGGTCGCGGGATTCATATCCGAACATTTGAAGCATACATTTTCCATTTTTTATATCAGACATTTATGTCTCGCCGGACGAAAATTAATTCGCGTTATTGCATAATCGGCATAGGAATCTAGAAAGGTTTTATAGTTGTTTTGATATCCGAAGGAAACTTAAAGGGAAAAGCAATTACCGATATTGGCAGGGATACAAAACGAAATCGTTGCACAAGCGAGTGTAAACGAAGGGGCGAAATTGGAACGGCAACCTGTTACGCGAAGGTCGAGTAATGTATTGCGAACAGTTAGGCCTTGAGCGTGCGAGAATTTAATTTCGAGAATGAATTTCAAAAAAATGTATGCTTAAACTAGCGGGAAGGCCCGGCTTTGCCCAGGCTGTTAACATTTTCTGTGCTCGGACTACCAGGTGAAACGCAAATAAAGAATGACATACATGTTTAAAGATACTAAGTATAATAATTTTTTAACATAGTTAAGTGGCATTATCATGAATCAGCCTAAATAAATTTTTTTATCTATCAATTTATTTTGTAATACATGTACCTAGGTAATATTCGTCTATCATATTCGCCTGGTAGGCCGAGCACAGAAACTGTTAACAGCCTGGGCAAAGCCGGGCCTTCCAGCTAGTACAATATATCGCAATACTTTCTCAACATAATTACTCAACGAAATTCTACCACCAATTTCCCACCATCGTTTAAAGTCATATTTCAAATTAAATACACCATACTGCTTAAGAAGTATCTTCGAAATCAAGGTAAACCCCTTGTAATATTTATACTACAAAAGGGTCATTCATACCACATCTCTCAGCTTCCTACATATTATAAGCTAAACATTTATGAACCTAGCCTCAATTATTATCTCAATACTCTTACCCAAAAATCAGGAAATTTACAATTCCCAACTGAGCCTCTACTGTGGCTTTTGTATAAAGTAGCCAGGGAGTTTTTGTCCAAGAAAACCCTAGCCCACCCAACTTTGAAAACAAAACTAATAAGAGGTTGAGAAGCTTCTTGTATAATTATCTTCAAAAAAAATTGCAATGAGCCTGACAACATCTCGCTAGAAGTCCTTAAGGAAGTTATATTTTGCAAATTTTTACTCGAAAAGAATTGTAAATTTTGCTAACTTGTATTCAAACTCCATATATTTTTTTCACAAGGTTCAATTAAATGTTATAATCCGAAAATGGTTAAGATCAAAAAATCAAAAATGTATTATATCTTTACACCCAAATGTCAGAAAAACTGATTACAGGATACACAGATTAGCTTGTCAATTTTAGGGCCCTGAGATTGAACATTTTTCTTTGATCTTCTTAAATTTTTAACAACAATAGCACATGTAATTTTTTTATCTTGACTAGTCACATCTGATCTTCATTCACATGCCCCATTTTCGATTTTTATACCCTAGTTTAGGATTAATTTCAGCTACTTTTTTAAATCGGTAGGTACAATTGGAAATTGTTTACAAGATGTATAAAATGTGCTATCTGCAGTAATGCTTTAAACTTACAAATGCCCATGTGGACATTATGTCACCTTCTCTCCTTGTGTACAACTGGAATTTCCCCCTGTGAGACAGGGATCAGACTGGTTGGGGTGAAACTCTTTAATTCAAGCGAGTGAACACACATACACAGACATTGCATGAAACAGCAAATCAAGAGGTGATGCGCAACATACTCCCGCTGATGCCGGGCACCCCGTCCAGCACACCTTTAAAACGTCTACGTCGACAAAAAGGCTGGCTTAACCGATGGTTGGTAATAAAGGAACAATTCAGTTCTTGAAATTTCCCTGCAAGCCGTTGCTTGAAGTTCCCTCTTGTTGGAATACTTCCACTCGGCGCGACCCTGGTCATAGGGAAAGTTCTAGGGTCTTCCAGACAATGCAATCAGAAGACTCACAGTTCTGAAATCTGTGGCACAAATCTTGCAGACTCCCATCTTGATCCCTGAGTTGTAGCTTCATTCCTACCGCTACAGTTGTGCTGTACTGGCTTAATAGACATAACAGGTGGGTCAAGTCAATCCTTCTACTTCAAGCTGCCATCTAAATTGTTTTGTCTGGCTGCAGGATTCTGAAGCTACCAGCGAAAACTCTCCATGGTTATTCCCAGTAGGCTTCACTATCAGATTGGCTGTCGTCCACTCTGCACATCTCAGGATTCAGGTATTGGAATAACACTTCCAGAGAAAACTCCCAGGCTGAACTCAACTCATATCCTGCCTGGTCTCAGGTCAAAGCTATTCTGCCCAGTTCCTTTGTGTTACTCAATTTTCTTTTCTTTCATTCAGTGGCGCCCTTTAATTCTGTCCGGAATGTTCTAGAGGCTTCAAAAAATATTAGTGACCTTAAAGGTCGCGGCAATGCATTGTGGAAGCACACATGGCTACCCAAATTCAAAAAGTTACCTTATTACGAGATAGCCGGCTGCTCACCAGAAGGAGCCTGCATAACGGACCCACTTCACTGCTGACGTCATTCCCGACCCTATTTCCAGGAGAAAATTGGGGATTAAAGGCTTACCAATCGCCGTTCAGGAGGATGATTCAACCGTTTAAAAGACAGAACCAGGACCTTCCACAGCAGTCCCTCTCGGAGGTCGATTCAGAACGCGGCTCTGTCCCCTACCATGCCTTGTATTTGGATATGCTTAATAACAGTACCTAGAACATGGAAATTATGCTTGCTTGTCTTTTCTTGCAGACCTCACCTGAGAATAGGTACAGGAAATCTGCTATAAGGGAAGCAGTCCCTTATAACCTACATGCGGCAGACGGAAATGTGGGAGGCCTAATCTGAAGGCCATCTCACAACCACCACACAGCTGTCCACATAGAAATTCACAACCTCTAATTCGATTTCTGATAGGAAATGAATGAGCAACACTGGTAACGCAGAATCTTAATACATTATAAATTGTTCATAAAATCATGATTACAAAAAGGGGCACTGAAAATTACAAATTTGACATCATATTTGACCATCCGATCTAAATACATTCAAAATCACCACAAGAATATAATTAGTAGTCAAAAATTCATATAGTGATCAGAGTTTAAACATGTTTTGACTATGAAATTTAAACAATGCTTAAAACTCTTATAGGGTACAAAAATGCGCAAAATGACACATTTTGTTGATCTAGCCGATTATAAAATCAACACTGCACATGCATTTACAAGGAGCAGAAATGTATTTATTATGAGTACCATTAAGTGGGCAAAATTGTTCTGTTTGCCAATCGAGTACCCTTAATATTGTGTTACAGGCATTTATTATCATTATCAAATATGTTACAAATAATTTAGTTTTAAATTTACCTTTTGAAAATTGTTGACAACTACATATTGAACTTCCATTATTTAAATGATCATTCATGTATTTAATATCTAAAGTAATTGGAGGTAGATTAATTGCTAAAGTAACCGATCTATTCCATATTGGCAACACTGTTCTGAGTGTAAGAATTAAACATCATTATTCTGTTCATGTTCTCAACAATTGTGATTAGCTACATCTATGCAGTAGCAATGACAACATTTAGCTTTTATTCCAGATCTACATGCTTGTACATTTCTTGGATTGTTTCATCCTTCCTATCCATTAACAGATAAATGCATAAGATAAAAATATTGATTAGCCAGTCCAGTTGTTTCAAGTCAATTCTTTAACTTGCAGTCAGTACATAGTACCATGTGGCAGGGGGGATCATTATACAATTGAAGTCAAACTATATAGTGGTGGCCAATACATATGCAACAATAATAAAGAGAAATGTAAAGAATTATCTTAAATTTCTAAAAAAAAATTAAAAGTAACAAAGTAAGCATTTTTTCACCAAACAAAACAAATGCAACTTCACACTAATCTTCAGATTACTTGGGATAATTAGATTTTTTTTGGAATAAATCATACTTACAATACAAAGTCCTTTATTAGTAATATTGTTTTACAGAAAATCAAGATAGTTCATTGCAAACCGTTTACCAATAAAAGGGATCTTCCATTGATCATATTTTTCAATGCAATATGGTTCTTGATAATCTGGGAAGCGTTTTGAGAGGAAAAATAATTGATGATTTAGATGCTAGGATGTCTCAAAAAGATATTTGTGTAAAATATGATGTTCACAAATCCACAGTATGTAGATTGCAGCAGAAATTCAAAAGGAATTGTGCATTTTGGTATCAAATCGAACCATTAGAAGGCCTGCTGTCAAACCAGCCAAAAATCTATCTGAAGAAAAAGGTTTAAATTTACAAAAATACACAGTGACTGAAGTGTGGCCAAGTGGAAAACAGTGTTCTTTAGTGTCGAATCCAAGTTTAACATCATTGAAAGTGATGGAATTTGTCATTTGTGCTGACCACAAGGAAAACGCTTAAATCCACGTGATTGCCAGAAGACTATCCGGCAGTGAAATGGTCTCTGGATGTTTTTTCCAGACAAGGCATAGGCCCTTTTCATCGCATTACTGGAATCATGTATCATTACATGTACAGGGAGACTCTTCAAGGCGTCATGTTGCCTTTTGCAGATTGGAATATGACATTGAAATGGTTCTTCCAGCATGACAACGATCCAAAACACTCATCAAAGGTGGTCAAAACCTGGTTCCAGGATAATCACGTGCAGGTATTAGGGTGGCCACCTCAATCCCCTGACCTTAACTCATTTGGGAACTTGCGGGTGATTGTGGATAGAAAAATGGACCATAGGAACGTGCACAGCAAGGATCCACTTTTTCAACCAATCGAAAAAAGCCTGGAATGACATCCCACAGGACACTCTGATAAAGCTGATTGAAACAATGCCCTCCTGCTGCAAGGCAGTGATTACAAACAAAGGATTTTGCCAGGAAATATTAAGAAAAACAATATAATCTGCGATTGCAATTCCAGTTGCATTTTTTTGTCCAAGGGAAAATTTATACTTTTGTTAATTTTTATTTTTTTTCAGAAATTTAAATGAATTCTGTACATTTCTCTTGATTATTAAAATATGGAATGTGCATGTAGCTATCCATGTGGTTTTTCTTTGGTTTAAGCCAAAAAAATGTTTTTTTCGCAGCTTGAAACAGTTTATCAACCAGTTGCATATGTATTGGCCACCACTGTAAGCAGTCTGTTGATGATTAATCCCAACATCACAATTTAATTATATCTCCCGTATTTAGAATTTTAACGAGGAGGAAGGGATGGGATAGGAAGACGGTCATGGCCGATTTAATATAGGAACTTTCCCAGCATTCGCCTGGAGAAATTGTGGGAAACCATGAAAAACCACAACAGAGGATAGCCGACCCGGGAATCGAACCTGGGTCTACCGAATGCAAGTCGAGGAAGCTAACCTCTAAGCTACCTTGCTCGGCAAAATTTAACGAAATACAAATATTTATCAGTATTTGAAACTTATTTTGAAACATAACTTATATTCAGTGAACATGCAGTATATGAAGTACAATTGTACAAACTTATTATAATAAAAGCTATCACATAAGAGCAGATTTATAATGTTTAGATTTGTTTGGTAAAACTTCAGATTCACAAATAAAGGAAGCAATTTCTTCTACCATCAATTTTCGGATTGTCTGAACTACACATTTTATAAAACACGAATTCAACCTAAAGAGGATTAATTAGGCCTAGGATTCATGCTTATATGTTACCCACGAAAGATAAAAAATTTGCTTCATTAGACTGATTTTTAAAATACATTTTTTGTTTCGTTCTCATAATTTATTTGCTAGGATAACGTGTATTAATTAAGTTTCAGCAACAGATTTAGTCACTTGTGTTTAGAACAAATCAACAATGTCACTCCAATAAAACATTGGCAAAAGCCAGGCTAAGGCTCTGTCCAAACTGGGCACAGTATAAACTTCAAACTTCACACGTCATAAGTATGCACGCAATGCAAACAAGTGTGCACTTCGAGCAGATCTTTTGCTTATATGCACTTGCACGCACTGCCATCTATTAGCATGATCGGCAAACGTTATAATGGACGGGGTTTGGCATCTATACCATCGCCATAGAGTGCATGGGTACTTAGCATCTACGGAGATATCCAAATCTGCAATAGCCGACTGTTAAGCTGAACAAAATTGTAACCTTCCCCTATGGCGACCCCTTTCCCCTCGAGGAAGTAGTTTTCCAAAAGATAAATATTTCATTTAATTAAAAAATCTTGTTTGGTTTTTTAGACCTTGTCAGGGCATCTGCTATGGGAAATTGCAATTAGCAGACATCCTGCAGATGCAAAACAAGATTTTTGCAAATCTTGCCAAATCTTTCCTGCAAGAGGCGCCACTAGTTACAATGTGTTGCCACCTCCCCTTTGTGTTGTCACTCAATTCAGGCCCCAAAACTGACAGGGTGGTCCTATCTACAGGCTTATCCAACAGAATTTAGTGTTTCTTTTGCTGCTTACTGGATCATCAAACAGCTCTTTAAAGATGCTTAAACAGTGTTTGCTACTTTGCACTCAACCACGCCATGCCCAGCACGTGCTCTGCTACAACACTGGTTGGCTGCCCACACACACAAGCTAAACATTTCATATGACGAGGAAACAGCAGTCTTCCAAGACCGGTGCCAGAACAGGCTAATGCTCCAGAAAGCTGATGGTGTTGTCGTAAGGCGGAACGTCAACCGTGTGAAACAGTGTCTCTCCTAAAGACCTTTAAGACAAAGCCTGCAGGCTAAGTAGACTCAGGAGTCGAGTCACAGCTAGGCCAGAAGAAGATACTTCGAGCCAGACCATGCTGGGGCCGAGAACCAAAGCAGATGAAGTCACATTGCAGCCATGAGGGTCCAGTCAAACAAGTGGAATACTGCATCTAGCTGATGGACCAAATGAATACCTCATACCAGAAGTAAGGCCAACCACACAAGCTGTGCAGAAGCAAAGCTGGTTCGTATCCAAGGAATGGACCACCTTCATTATGTAGATCTTGTTTGAAAGTCAGTTACCGTGCTCCGGGTCTCTGGAATCTGATATTATTTTCTATTTTAAAATTGTTCTATTTGTATAAAGAAAAAAACATGTGTGGTGTCGAAGTCATCCCTTGGTGTTGTGTTGGCACTGTGACCAAAGGTCACGGCGATTTAGAAAAAACGAGCAGTTGGCCCCAGACCTTAGAACAGGCAAACTGGCTCCATCTCTATTCTATTCCTTACCCTGCAGTCAGTACATAGTACCATGCCGCAGGTGGGATCATCATACAATTTGAATCAGATTTATTAGTCTGGTCATGATTGATCCCAAAATCACAATTTTAATTAATTTTCCCGTATTTGGGATTTTAACGAGGAAGGGTGGATAGGATATGAAGGCGGTCATGGCCGATTTAATATAGGAACTATCTTAGCATTCGCCTGGTGAAATTCTGGGCCACCATGAAAACCACAATCGAAGATAGACGACCAAGGAATCGAACCTTAGTCTACCGAATGCAAAACGAGGATGCTAACCTTTAAGCCACCTTGCTCGTTCCTTCGATCACTACAGCCATTGCTCGCCACAACAAGCGAAGTGGGCCACAACATGCATAGCCTCAAAACAAAAGATCCAGCCACAGGGATACAGTTCCTAGTGGACACGGAAGCCAACATCTCAGTAATCTAGCCATCGACAGCGGAGGCTCATAAATCGCCTAACCGCCTTCATTTCACGACAAACAACATGGTCCTTTCCACGTTTGGGGTCTGGTTAATAGCTTAGGGCTAGCCTAGGGCTGCGCCAAACTTTTGTGTAGCAATTCCTCGTCGTCTCTGTGTTCCAGCCCATAAAAAATTTGGACTTTCTGGTTCAGACTTTCAGGCTCATAGTATATATCACTGAGCGAAACATGATGGACACCGCCATGTTTACGCAGCATTAAGCCAATCCATGGTAAAACAACGTATCATCAGCTACTGGTATAATTCTAAATCGTGTGCACATGCAGGTGCAAATCGGTCCTCCAAAATTAAACATGAGGCACGTCATTAAACTACGGGGCCGTCAGTGTTTGCTAAGCCCGATGCCTGCCATCGGACCGGCTGAAGATGGCCAAACAGGAATTTGACATTATGCTGGCGCAGGGCATCTGTCACCCATCAATGAGCAAGTGGGCTAGGCCACTGCTAATAGTGCCCAAATGCTTCGAGTACTAAAGGCCTTGTGGTGACTACCGCAGGCTGGATCCATCGCTAGTGCTGGCCAGGTACCCGGTCCCAAACATTCAGGATTAAACACAGCACCTGCAGGGTGCCTGAGTGTTCCCAACATTTAGTCTAACTTGGGCCTACCACTAGATCCCCATCAATCTGGAATAAAGTACTTAATATCATGACCATCCTGTTGTTTGGAATTTTAGAATTCCCAGCCATGATGTTAGCACTAGGAAATGCTGCCCTGGCCCTCCAGTGCATCATCCACAAGGTGCTGTGCAGGCTGGACTTACTGTATGTAGCCAGTAGTTTAACAATGTAATTGCGGCTTTACAAACGAAGAACATCACATTTGTAGAAACAAAATGTACACGCCGAAAAAAACGACTTACGAAAATGCAGCAGACAATAGACGATCACGTGAACATGTTTAGACGTAACCATAGCAACATAGTACACAGTGATAGCGATTTCCACACTTGCCATGATTTCTCCTGGCAAGTGTCCTGATTAACCGTAACAAACAAGCTGGTATAAGTGAAACAGCTACTGCCAGCATGCTTAATTCCTAATTTCAAAGCGTGTTTACTATCGAGGATGGAAGTTTGCCAGCTGAACTTCCTAAGCTAACAGACAATCTAATGCCAAAAATAGTGGTTAGTGGACGTGAAGTGCTTACTCTTCTTTTAACCCTTAATGAAAATAAATCATCAGGACCAGACAAACTCTCACCTAGAGTTCTAAAAGAATTATCCCACGAAATAATTCCATTCTTAACTGACCTGTTTTAACATTCTTTAAATTCTGGAACAGTTCCACAGGAATGGAAGGATGCCTGCATCTGTCTCATTTTTAAATCTGGTTCCGAGTTTGATCCAATAAATTATCGCCCCATATCTCTGACTTCTGTAATTTCAAAGATGTTGGAGCACAATCTATTCAAATATCATGAAACATTTAACTAGCCATGCACTGATGACCAATACACAGCATAATTTGATCTTGCGAAACCCAGTTGGCTTTATTTGGACATAAAATTCTGGCTAAACTGGATGTGGGAAAAGAGGTTCATGTTGTATTCATTGTCTTTGCCAAAGCCTTTGATACTGTCTCTCATCAAAAATTACTGCACAAATTTAAAACCTTTGGCCTTAATGAATGCACTGTATTGAGGATTAAGTTCTTTTTGTCAAATCGTAGACAAAAGGTTGTTATAGAGGGGAAAGAATCTAGTTAGGTTGATGTATAATCTGGGGTACCACAGGGCAGTGTCTCCTGTTCCTGTTGTTTACCAACGATTTGCCAAATATTCTTTCTTGTAAATCCAATTTTTTTGCTGACAATTCTGCACTATATGATGAGGTAAGTGTTGAGGATCCATCTGTCTTGCAAAATGACCTCGACCTCTTATCCAACTGGTGTGATATATGGCAGCTCAAGCTCAATAAGGAGAAGTGTTTGGTCATTAGGATCTCCCATAAATGGGCTAAAACCGCACCTAACTACAATCTTGTAGGTGTTTCTTTAAATGTTGTTTCGAGCATAAAGCACCTTAGGATCACCATCACGGACAAAATGTGCTGAGGTACACATATTGACAAAATTACTGGCACAGCAAATCAAAGCCTTAGATTCGTCCAAAGAATCTTCAGGAATTGTCCTAAAATGTTAAAGAGATTAGATACTTGTCATTGGTCCAACCTCTTCTCGAGTATTGCTCCGCTATATAGAATCCCTACAGGGTGGGTAGAGGCGAGATGAGAGCATTACCCAATTGATCGAGTGTCTCTAGTGGGATTCATTGCGATCAAGACGGGAAGCTCAATGCATGGGCCTGTTTGAAAAATTT
>JAQGBX010000612.1:0-33038 GCA_034698745.1 Megaphyllum sjaelandicum | reverse complement strand
GCGATCGATCTACAGAAAATCGAAGTCGACCAACAAGTCTTCCGTGCATTCGTCGCGGTTGTGACTGCATGAGAAAGTCCAGGTTTTCGAGTGTTTCGCGCTTTTCTGAAAGAGGAACAACATCGCGGCCCTAACACTAAGGATGAAACAGTGACGTCACCCCCCACCACGTTATCAGCCAACGTTTCCTTCCAATCCAATCTCGTTCGCAAGTCCAGGAAGCGTTAACTTGGGCCAAACCCCTCAACCGCTGATAGAGGCATCGAGCTCGATATAATTGTCATCCGCAGAATCGGAACGTTCGATTGAATATTTTTTTTTTGCTGGACAGGGAACAAAACAGCTTTTCAACAACAGCGAAAATAGGCAGGACAACGAGGTACGGTTTTGATACGAGGAAATTGGACCACAGTGAAAACGGGGGAGTTTCGTGCAAATATCAATTCCGTAAGGCGTTTCAGCCAACCTCTCAAGCACGTGCAAGCTGCTTACTTCAAATGGCTGTTGGAAAGAGGTTTCATAACAAAATATTGAAAGTTGTTTACTAGCAATTTTCTCCAAAGCATGCGCACTGCTTAAGGAGCTCAATCCAAATCGAAGATGATAAAAAATGGCAGAAAAACCTATAAAGTTAGAGCATTTTCACGAGCCTTGTTTCCGCTAAGCTTATCCGACTATTCCCCTTTTCATTTAATTCCCACAGATGATCTGCAAACACAAAACTTACAAATAAGAAATGTAATGAAAAGTACGAGATGAAACTATTTCGTTTCCATGAATTTCTGCTTTAAAAATAGAAAAAAGCCAATAAATTCGCGTGCAACTAGAATTCAAAGTGCCTAAAGTACAAAACAATTTTCCCGGATGATATGAAATTTTCTAAAAATCCTCGTCAGTTATAAAGTTTGTCCACACTTTCCATCATCTACAGCAATTTTAGTATTTTGCAGTTTTGCAATTTCACAAATTTATGCGATGCAACTTAACACCAAGTACCAATTTTCAGAAAGTGGCCGAGTGGCCGAAGCAATGGTGAACTTCCTATGTTGAAAGTTAACATATAATAATAATGATAATTAAATACCAATTTTCTAATTTAACAATAATTGATAAACGGGATGAAAAAGTTAAATTGTTCTTGAACTTTACCAAACTCGCAGGATATGAATATGAGGTCTTGTTCAAGATGGTTCTTTTTTTAAATGACAAAGCATCCAAAACTTCCATTTGCTTTCAATTCATAACGGATGCTCTTCGAGTGGTTCTGCGAGGTTTAGGCTCTAATTCCTTCCCGTATTACAGAAATTGCTAGCAGATGGGATTTTTTTGTGCCATCTATCTCATTCCGCCTACCTCATCAAATTTAGCATAAAACCAATACAGAGTTTCGAGCCACGCCATTACTTACAAGGATTTTTTTTACCACGAAGGCAGGCAAGCCTTTTTAAAGGATGAGTTGCTACGTAAAATTAATTTCGGAAATTTTTCTCATTAAGTGAAGTCTAGACGGTGTGCATTTCAATTATAAAACATGTGTTGAACTCCCATAACGATTGAGCACTGCCTGTTAACGTGTTCTGGTACTCAATGTACTTGAAGCAAGATTCGCTCATAAACATGTGAGTGAAACGCTTATAACAAGTAAACCTTGCTTCAGCAGGCATTTGATGGAGTTAAATTTGGTTCACTCGAGACAATGCTTGTACACATCAGGTGACATTAGAAGCCGATCTACACGCATCATCCAAAACTATTGAATATTTCACATTTTTGGCTTGACTACTGGATCCATCAAAATGAATACAAATATCACTGAAAAAACTCGAGCCCAAACCAAAACTGTCAAAATTAAGAGTTATTAGGTTTGAAAATGAAATCAATTCCGGAAGTACACATTTTGCATCCGAATCTACAAACGTTTTTTTTTAAATTTCTGACAGACGTTTCCCAATGACTATCAGAGCCATATTTTGGGGGGTGTTATGAAAACGTCCGGACAAAATCCCAAAGCGTCATATATAGATGTTCCTTAAATTCCTTAAGTTTAGCACTTGGTCATGGAATGGCTTTAATCATATTTACAAAAATTATTTTTTCGAAATCATGATCAGCTTTCATGCCCTCCATATAGCAATACTACAGCACCAATAATAAATATGTAAAAAGTTGATGTAAATTTATTAGGTAATTTGTATACAGTCTTACCTTCTGGTCAAGCTTCCGTTGGCGGTGTTCCAGTTGAATTTTAAGGTTCGAAACTAAAGTTTTCCATTAGCAGCAAATTATGCCTTCGATTCGCAAGCCAAAATTGAAAGTGCAGTTTTTCCGACGAAAATCCTCTTTTCCTCTCAGATGCAGCCAATTACTTCTCGAATAGTGCTCTGGTCAAAGATGGGTCGGTCACCCAGTTGGAAGCTTCGCACGTACGCTCATTAGCACAACATTACTCGAAACGCAACTGGCCTTCGGTCAGTTTTCAAGCCCGTGACCATGCTGCCCAACGCTCATCCCACGATCATAAATCTCTTTAATTACACGGCATCCAGGCTCCATGAATCGCCCTAACCTGAAATAAATCAGAAAAGGTTGTGGTTACTTTGGGAGATGAAATGGTAAACATGGCCTAGAAATTGAATGAAGCTCCACCCACGAGCAGCTTTGAGAACTAGGCGAAACAGGGTGTCCAAAATTAATGATTCCGAATGTGATGACGGTTAAATATTACCACTTACAGTGGGATACATACAAATTGAGGAGGTTGAAGTGATGGGATATGACAAAGGACATGTCGCCTAGAAAAATCATTAATACTACAAATGCTACTCCTTATTACGAATATTAATGTCATTTAAAGTTACTACAGGTACGCCAATGTACGTCACTAAATTGCCAAGCCAAGTGAAGTAATTTAAATATCTCAACAAAACTTTTATAAGGGGTTTTCCTCAACGGAGGCGCTACTGTTCTCCAACACAACCATTTCTGTTCTACATTGCATTTTTTTACATTTGTCATCTCCGTTGTCATTTGGATTTCACACTTGAAATATCTCAATCAATACAAAATTGATCGTTCGCAGATTGGTCAACACTTTCTTCCAGCTAGATAGCGCTGCGACTATGTTAAAGACTATTCCCACAGCTAGATGGCGCTGAAATTGTGCTAAATACTATTCTCACAGTATAGGATGGAGCTGGTATTTCGTCAAAAGTCTGTTACAACATATAGATGGCGTTAAAATTTCGATAAGGGACTATTTCCACGGCTAAGGATCTGTTCTCAAAGTAAGATGTGTCTGAGAAATTTATCGATGCGATCTCAGCGCCGCCTGTTCATCAAGCGCACACTCCATACGACAGTACCGCCATCTAGTGGAGCTAGACGTAACTAGTTTGTATTGTTTACGAGCGAGGCAATGATCTGTAAGATTCTTTGTTCTTACCATGCCTATCGCACAAAACCGCCCCCGGGCAATCCGGGTATTAAGGTGCTATTTGGGTGGCGCTGAGTGGATCACTGTTCACAATTTCATAAAGAAGTTTCCAAAATTGATCAATGCATTACTTTGAAAATCGAGCTAGAAGGCTTTCCCTAGCCTTAAAGAAGAAAACAAAACGGGCGAAGCAATAAATTTGAGCCTCCAGACAGTGTCGGAACGCGGAATAGTTGGCGAGTGGACTTATGGAAGCTCCGGTTGGGGGCAACAGCAAACGAGATATTGGATAGGGATTTGCGGCTCGTCCACCTGTTGTGCGAAAACGCCACATCTATTAATAGGAAAGCCCTTTCCATCGTCTAAATATAATAAGGATTCCTCGCAATAAGTAAGGGCTTTACATTATAAGGAAACACTGGCGCGGTTGCCATGGCAACGACATGAATCCATCCCAGTTGGCTTATCATTGAAGTGACTACCGTGACATCATACTGAACAAGCATTAATGGCGCTCAGAGTGCGTGTGCGTATTTCTTGCCGTGCACTGGAAACAAAATCCAGCAATAAAAGTGGATCCTAAATTCCGTGAGGTTAGCTTGATTGTCAAACTTTTGAAGAGGAACAAAAAGTCGCGCATCAGCAAAATTGCATTCGGCATCAATGCCTAATGTTAACTGTCAGATTTACTGAATTAATTTTTCACAAAATGGCGGCCGAGATGACACCGTGACGGCATCGAGTTACAAAAGGGAATTTCGTCAATAAATACTGATTCTATCGGATCTTTTCGTTTCTATATTGCCAATCGGTTAAGATTTCGGGTGTTTTCAATTTATAAACAAAACCTAAAATTCGATAAAAAAAAATCCTTGTTTTAAACCAAATTTGTAATGATGTTGAATTGTGATACAGGCAAAACATGATGGACGAAGTTGCTGCTTCAATCAAATTAATGCGAATGCATGCGAAATTTGTCTGAGCGAGCCAATATCTTGTGGATTTCACAAACAAAATGTAATGAAAACCAGATTTATTACAAACATTAAGGTAATCTTTGTGAATTTTACAAGCATCGATTGTTCATTGAATACATGAAGATACAAAATTTGTATAACGCTGTATATATATTTGTTTTCTATCAGTTTTTCTTTCTCCAACATCATCAGCAATCATTTCATTTGTGATGAATGTTATTCTTAAAACAGTCAGTTTTATTCGTAAAAATGTCTCTTTTGTGGCTTAAAGCGCACACATGCTGAAGAAATGTTCGCATAAGTATTCGAACATTTTTCCAAAATCGTTTTAAACAAAAATTAAGCAGGTTGCTAGTTTGACGACTTCTTGCTTGCCTAATTCTGGATTCCAATTCATGTACTTTACGGTAGTTACTTAAGTAGTTTTTCCATGTCCACATATAGTATAACTAATCACCCCAGCTCAAGAAGGGCAATGGCTATGTCCCTCATGAACGATCTTCTTCTTCATTGGTAGCTACTTAAATCTTTATTCAAGCATGATACTAACGTACTGTATAAAGAAAGCTACAAGCAGATTTCGAACTGAGCATAACACATTCTTAAACACGTGATATGAAGTGGAACAACCCCTGCATGGATTTCGTTTCCATCGCACGCTTTCTCATTCAAAAAGGCTCCAGTCGGATCGAATTAAGCCGGCATTAACTCGCAGTGACTTCGCTACGGAATTTTGGGTCATTTCCGCTTCCCTGGAACTTAAAGAGGTTAATGTCAAGCCATCGAGACATGTACACGTAGTTAATGGAAGATGCAACATTCGCATAAAGACCAGAGCTAAAAAAGATCAAATGCACTTCAGGGACTCGAACTCATAACCTAGATGCGTCCTATGAACGTTCCATAACAGCTCAATTAACCCTCTTAAAGGGCGCAATTCGGTGCTTAGGGATGGATGGACTGCCCGACAGTGTTGTCAGCTGACAGAAGCAATGTTCAAAACTTGTTGCGGACGCAGTGTATTGTTGTTTCTCGAAATCGAAAAACATAAATCTTGATTTATTTCTTATGTTTGGCAAAGCTGAGTGCATGTGTGGCAGGCGTGAAAAACAAGCTGAATTTAAGCCCCGCTGTCAGAACTATTTGCTACATTACTGAGTCCCTGGGGCGCGCATGAAATACGATACGATGTCTGTCAGGACATTTGTCAGGAAATCAGGCAGATCGAAAATTTTAAACCACGCTCGTGTCCTCCTCCTTCGTGAAAGATACATCAGCTAACACTCGAGTACTCCAGAGTTACATGAACCAGTAATGAGCTAAAAGTTGAAAAAAGGCAAAAAAAAGGGCCTTTATGGCATCGTTAGAGTGTGAAACGTCACGTGTTTCTGACTTTTATCTCTGACTGCAGTGCTACATGAGGTCTTATGTGACAGGTTAGGTGCTTCGATCTATGTTACCTTCCTGACATATAAGTACATGTGCATATAGGTAAGTGTCACGTCCCATTTACAGTGCACTAAACCTAATATAGCAGTGTCGTAACGGCACTAAATGGCACTTAGATGGAATCTTACACTAATGCCAACCCGAAAGTTAAAAACTAACAACTGTCAAGGGTATATCCGTCAAGTTTATTTCTCAAACACGTGGAATGCGAGCGTGCCATATTGAATCTGTACAGAAAAAATTGCTTTTCTGGACTGAACTAATTGCAAAAATCATAAACCTAAATATTTTAATTGCTACAAGTTTCATTACTGAAATCAACTTTGCGTTTGATTTTATGACATCAGCAGGACATAAATATTCCTTTTTAGTTACCGCGCGACATATTGCTCTTTTGACCACTAAGTACGCATGCTCAACAAGTATCTGCAAGCTGAGAACGATGACATCATTGCCTTAAACAATGCAACCTTTCCAGCCTTTTCTTTCTTGACAGCAACATGTTTTCAAAGCAGGTTGCTGTCGTAGGCAGAACGCGATAAAGGGCAAGTTTTATAGGCTGCAGAGCTTTTATATCGGCAATATCTCGCTCATCTCTTCAGCGTTTTATTATCATCTGTTTACTACTAGTCAACAATGCATTAACCATTGCCCTTCAGAGGTACACTGAAAATGCATTGCGTGTGCATGCACCGAAGGTCTAAACGAGACATGGACATTAAAGTTATTTCCTGAGAAGATAATGTTGCCCACACATCCCAATTGAAGTTATCATTAATGAGGCTAATAGACTGCTTGACTATCTGTTTGAAAGTTTTGAAACATAGGTTAAAACAATTTTTGCATTGCAACCAAATGTGAAGCCTTTCCAGTTCCCTGCGCCCTCTATGGAGTAATCCGAAAAACTCCTTGGTACCACCAAAGATTTTAAAAGATTTTATTAGCCAAGGTCAAAAAGCAAGTGCAGGCCTAAGAAGAAATACCAGTACGTGTACTCCGTGTCAAGAACATGAGGAATGGGCGGAGTGCACATACTGGTATTTCGTATACTGGGCACGGACCCTTATTTGGTATATGAACTTTGCGCATGTTTTCTACGCAGAGGTCGCACTAGCTGTTTTTCGACGTGAAAGGGAATCTTAATGTATGGAGGAGTATTTAGGCTTTGCGAAAAAAGTTGATTAAAGAAAACTCAATTTATTTAAGCAAACTTTACTTATGGGATAAACTACGTTTTTCTTCTTCTTCAGTTTATGACACCATATGGAGTTTAACAAACTAAAGAAAGGCCGATTTTCCGCTAAGATCATTGCAAAAAATAGAAGCGCCTCCTAACGGGAAGCACACGTCTCAAAGAGTTGTAATTCAGATTTAGGCCTGCACTTGCTAGGCCAAATCGGCCACCACCAACTTTTCGACTTCCCCTCAAGTACTGTAGCCGTCCTTTCCGTCACGAAATTCGCAATTCCCCAACGTCTGGTTCCCCGCCGTATAAAAAATTCAAAAAGTCAACCGGAGCCACGGCTTTCACCATCCATTTTCGCGAGCAATGCATCATCAGTGATGTTTGAAATTTGAGTTTTTCCACGTCGCTGGAAATGGAAACGAAAATGGCTGCATGAAACAGAGCCGGAGAATAAAAGGTGGATGGATGGCCAGAGAGACACTAAATATAGAGCTGCAATGTTAGGGGACGCGCGCCACTTGATCTTTGACCCGCAAAGTTGCGGCTTGTCACGCAGACATTCATATCGCGCATTCGTGCATGAAATCCTTGAAAAGATGGATAAATTAAGTTTGGTCTTTCGGTCAACGTCGAAGGAATGACGTTGGGGGGGGGAATCAAACATATAAAGGGAAAGTGACCGATGAGCTTACGGCTTGTTTCGGACGTAATATATGGACCCGTTGGAAGAGTCTAGGGCAAGGTAAAGATAACAGACCAAAGATGACAAAAATACCCGAGGATGACGCTTCGTAAGGTGATAATCGATACGCGATGCTGCGTTTAATCGAGCTTCAGGGAGGCAAGAGAAAGATTGCGTGGATGAGGGCAAAGAGATGGATGAGAGCATAAACAAGTTTGGTCCATTTTTGTATTTTGATATCAAAAACATAAGCAGAGTTCAGTACGTCCCGGAAAAATGGGGACATAAAAAGAAACGCAATTTAAATTCGATGTTGCATAGTGTATTGTATGATAGACACTGCTGGAAAGGAATGTGCTACATTGTTTAAGAAAACATACCGAAGCACAATAGGATGCGGTAAAATTGGAATATGGAACCTATATGAGTGTTCCGTAATCGGACACAAGTTTTGCGCAGCGCACTTTGGCAGCCACGTGTGTAAAATCGACCATGGCCCCCACAAGAACAGGAGGGACTGACAGGGCTCTAGCCTGGAGGCCAAAAAGCCAAAAAGCTTTGTGTAAAATTGTTTAAACACAGCATGCTCGCTGCTCATATATTAGAAATCTACTTTGCTAAAGCGCATTTTAGTGTACTATGTCATGCAAGTCGTCATCGTCGTATCATTATCATCTTTTAATTTGTGACTACCCTAAAGCGAAACAAGAGAAATGAATAACCTAAATGACGTTAACCAACTCTAACAGCAAGTTTTTATCCGTGTTATCGATTCGAATTTGAAGAGGAGTTGTTGGTATATGGTATCAATATGAATATTTCTTCATATACGCATTATTCAATAGAGTCCACCCTGGAGAATCGGCAATCACTGCAAGCTAACTTGCTTGTATGGTTTGCCTACGTATTAGGAGCAGTCAACAGTAATTTCCATGCGACTCTGTATTTAAACCTCAGTACCTTCAACCTTGTTAATAATTGTTAATAGCTTTTTTTACTTTATTGTCTTGTTATACCTTAATAATTGCAGTAGACATGTCTAAACAATCTCGTTTAGCTTTGACGAGCAATGAGAAACTAAATGAATTCAAAAGATTCGATACATAGAAAAGCCTTCATGATAATCTGCATGGAAATACATCTTTTTTAAACCGCTCCAACAGCTAAGAATTCATAGAATCTCATTTCATTTTCTTTTCTTTTTTAATAAGGCCATATTTGAGATACTCGCAAATGCACGTTTAAGACAGTACCATCGAAAAAATCCTGAAAGTTGTTTTAAAACTATTTGGAAATCACTATTCTATATGTATCGATCACACATTTACAAACTCTTAGCTCCATCTATGACTCATTGTGCGCATTTGTTAAGATTCGCAACTCCTACAAGACAATGTTCCGTTACAAAGCTCCGTTAGAAAGGAGTAAACCATCATCATCATGTCGTAAAAATGACACTTTGAAATAAAATATGTTTTAAATAGGAAAACGCGATCCTTGTGTTGTGCAACCATCGTTTTATGTATTACCTGGGCTATATTCTAAAATAGTATGCGCTGTTTACGTATCTTGAAAGAAAACATGTCAAAAGCATCATCAAATCAAGATCGGAAAACAAGCGTCCTGCAAGGTCGTCCAACTATTTCGTGTCAACGTTTCGATCATTGGTTTTGTGAAATGAATAGGATTTTTTTAGATTACAGAAACAGCTTTAATTCTTATTCTTGTGCTTGTATAAAGAGTGATTGATTTTCTAGCATATTCAATTTTCCAAGAAAATTGCACATGGTCTTGCCAGCGCAATAACATGTCCTGTAGCAGGTGTCCGTATCTTATTAGCCATTACAAAAGAAGCCCAAAGGGGATTTTTCGTAGACAATTTTGCTTTAAGTAGAATGCACATTCTCAGATAGTAAAATTGGCTTTCAAGAAGCGTTTAAGATAAAGGCATATAGAACGGTACACGCGTTTACGTTTATCGAAATTCTCGAAGGGTCAAGATTTATTTTACATTTCAAAAGAGTGGCGCCATCTGTGCTGTATATGTACATGGGTGTTGCGTAACTGCATGGCAGGAGAATATAAAAAGTTATTAGCTTCATAAAAGTTTCCACAAATTAATGTCATGTTAAAATACATGCATTATACATGTATACAAGAAACGCTGTTGATGGTTTTGACGGAAAGCTCTTATCAGGTATCTCAAATAATTTTCAAGATTAAATAAAATAAAATAATAAAAAAATATATAATATAAAATAATATACTGACAATGGGGTGCCCCGGGAATTGCATTGGCTTAAAGAACACTACCCAGTTTTTACCCCACTGGTGTCTCGTTCTGTCCATGTGGACGTTAATTACTGGCATCAGGTGTCTGGGAGCCGGCGTCCTTCTTTCAAGGTTTCCTTCAAATAAGGACGGATTCTGCATTGGGTTTGGAAGTTGTTCCTACATGTTGGAGCTCTGGTTTGTGGTGCATGCATTGAAGGACGGACTCTGCAGAATTTTTGTTCCTGTTATTCTCTTTTACATAATACTGAATATAAAATAATGGTTTGCCTCACAGTTCAAACATTGCACAAATTAATTTGAAAATATGTTCAAAGCAACATTTTTGGTAAATAATGGGTTAAAATGAAACAAAATATGCGCCCATGTAGTTACCTAACTGCATTATTTCAGATAAAAGTTTTGTTTATACGCTCAATTGGCTTGAATACCAAACTTAAGTTTCCGAATTTATTAAAGATGACGTTTCTGTTTCAAGTTATAAGAGTAACCAATTTTGAGAGTAGTACCGATAGTTTATTGCACAAAGCACTTGGAAAACTTATTCACAGACGAGCATCGTCAGAACGAGTATATTTGAATGATGGTCATAATTCCCAAAAGGGACCAGCTTTACGATTTGTTGTGGCACCTCTGGTGGAATTCAAGAGGCATCTGGTTTCAATGTCTAGAATTCCCACGGATGCCTCGGCATTGGAATATCAGCAACGTGTCTTTTTTTCGTCATTCTAGCCAAGCCAGAAAGTGGAAGTTGGTAAACACGTGGAAGAGTGTCATTGTTTAGGGCACTTAGCTGATTTCCCAAGGGCACTTCCTCCTACGGCCAAATCTGCCTAATCAGATTTACCAATAGAATGTAGAAAATGTATAATGAATGGTGCTTTTTTCCATTTTTTTATCTCAATTAAGAGACGCCAACAAGCTTTGAGCTCGTTGTGGACAATCTGCGATACCACTGATTGCCATAGAAATTTGCTCAGAAGTAATCCTCCTTCGTGTCCTCGTCTCCCATTCGTACCTGTTATCTTCCAAATTGACTTTCGTAGAAGCAAAATGCGGATGATTGAAGGCGGCACATAAAACTTGCATTTCCGAATTAATGTCAGCCATAACGAATGCCAATTGCCATTTACTCCGATTTGATTAAGGAAGACTAAAAGCCTTTGCCAAAAAAAAGGCATGAAAAATCGTGCCATCGTATTTCTGGCTCGATTGTAATTTATGCAGATTGAATGCACCGAATACTTTGAATGAAAATACTGGCTTCAATTCCGTTGATAAAGCATCATCTCTAAGCGAGTCATCACATCATGAGTTTTTATCCGAAGAGACCATAAAATGAACATAACACCAAACGATGAGCTGGAAAAAAAGATCTCAGTGCCAAACAGGCCAGTTGACACACCTTTCAAAATTGAACTAAGATTATTTAAAAAGGCAAGGATAAACAATTAGTTCATTAATTCGTGTAAATATATTTTAAATCCATGGCCCCCAGATAGGGGAGGGGGTAACATAGCTCTAGCCTGGGGGCCCAGGAGGTCCACCTTAGCGGTTGGTACAGTTGGTTGACCCTCCTAAGATTCCGACTTGGGGGTCCCCCAATGTTTCAGGTATGAGGTCCCGGGATAAGGAAGGGGGAGGGGGGCCGGGCGTGTTTAAATACATACCTTAGCAGTAGGCAGGAGGGACGCCAAAATTCCTGGCCTGGGGGCCTGCTTCAGTATGTGATGGGCCAATTGTATTATTTGAATATAATGACATAACATATGCTACGGATTTTTTGCGACTAAGCTTACATTTTTTTCGTTTTTAAATCCTCGATAAAAATCACTTTTTCAAAATGACGAAAAGTTTGGAAGCGCCAGTGTGATCAATAATAAGAGTCTACAATGCATGCTGGTGCACCGACTTAACGATGCACAATTTTTGAAAAATGATCTCACTCGGGGAGAAAGTGGTTGCAGTATTCAAGTTTCGCCATCTTTTAATGATTCTATAAATTGTTTCTGGAACGATACCGTTCATACTTCCTTCCTTTTCCTCTCTTTCCTGTTTGGCTTCTCATCGTCGCGTCGTCAATATTTAATGCATACAACCTAGTTTGCATAGTATATGCACACTACATGGTACCTCAAAGCTTCCTGTCATACCGCAATATAATTCATTATACATTGCGAACAATTTTTTTTTTAAATTGAAAAATTGTAAAACGTTATTTTAAAACGACTATTATGCAAAGTAATTATAAAGCAGACATTTTAAATATAAAGAAGTACAAAAACCGGTCATACACAAGGAAAGTTATATCTAGAAAATCGGCATGTTCAAAAAGTTCTGTTTTTTTAGAATGTGAATTAGGAGAAATGAAATGCTTTTAATCTGTCAATTATACAAACATAAATGAATTCTAAGTGCTTTCAGTCTGAAATTTTCCTTTTAATAAGTCATGGTTAGTAAAATGCTCAAATATGCGCTTGACTTTTCAGACACGCCTAAAATTGCCAAGTTTTTAGATACATGTATATACTGGCAACTAACAAATAGTTTATTGATAGTTAAACTAATATTTCACAACTAAGAATAACATGTTTGCACTGTCACTTAAAAATCATTTGTTTGCTTTTTCTGGTAACTTGAAGCCTGTAACGGATGTATTTCGAATTTTCTACAGGTCACAAAATGTTTTGAATATTAATTCGAAACCAGAACAATTAAAAAAAAGTAATTTTTAAAATGACATTGAAAAAAATGTTAGTCATCAGTTGCTCAATATTAGCTTAACCACGAATAAACTAATAGTTGTTAGTTTCCCTCGCAACCAATTTTTTCTCAACTGAATAGTTTTAGTTGTTAGTTACCCGAAACTAATATTGATTAGTTATTTAGTCGAACATGTAGTTAAATAAAAAATTAGTCAACTACTGCCAACTCTTTTCTCACACAATCCTCCCTATTCGACTGTGAAATCAGTTTTACCATACAGGTGTAATTTGAGTTGTTGCATCACCCAGTATACAAGTATACTTAAAATACTCAAGTACACAATAGCTGATCAGAGTCCAATTAAACTATTACAAGAGTAAAGGGTCGGTGTTGAAGTATACTCCATTCCTGGGAAGAAATTAGATCGAAAGTAGAATACTGCTTCACCCAATATTTCCGATTTAGTTTTGTTTTGGCAGATTGAAGCTCTCTCTGTAGGCAATTCTCGCCTCTCGACCCGAAGAGTTTCGATTGATCACCGTCGACACGCATTTCAGACCGTTTTCAATTAAACTAGGCCTAATGAATACGCGATGGTAATCTTTATTTTCCTCTCCCTTAATTATAGGCAAGTGTTCTTAATAACAGGGTAAACATAAACCCGTGCCGTGCAGCGCTAAATAAAGGCATGCCTTTCGTGCAGAAGGCAGCTGAAAGGTAGGTTGCGACGAGAAGATTCGCTCTTCCCGAGAGCAAAATTAGGACCTAAATGGCCGCACCGAGGAAATTAAACGTGCTTTTAACAACGCGAGAAACCATGCGAGAAGAGGTGTGAGAAAACGAGGCAAAACGCAAATTGCGCCGCACGCGTGCTAATTCATTTCCGGTTCAGCACCTGCCAAAAAGCATTGCCGTGTGCGGTGGCGAATCAGAAAGCGCCACTGCATATAGGAAACTTTACGCCTTGGACAATGTTTCCAAAACTTTGTTGGACCGTGCACTAGCCTCTTTTAGAGCAAATCGACTATTTCAACATTGCCCCTTCTTAAGCAATCATTTCATCATTGCTCCCATTAGAGAAAAACTCATCAGTGCCCGCCTTTCCCTCCTTTTAAGCATTTGTTTATAATCAAAAACACATGCAATTGTACAAAAGGAGGTCGCATTTGTATTCTTTAACCACTAGCAACCTTGCACCAGCTTGGCTTCCACTGCCCCATTCGAGTTTTCCATTGCCCGATTTGGGAATCGCTGGCTTATAGAACGACCGAATTCTGGAAACTCAACATCTAGAAGACTTAAGTCATTGAGAAGATGCGAAAATCACTCCAAATGTTGTTAACTGTGGCAAAGTTTAGTGACTACGGATTCGTTTTTTTCATCAAACTGCATTTTTCAATCTTCAGAGAATCGACCAGTGGTCCGTGCTCTATGAAAATTATGGCGAAGATAGTTAATTCATCTATTTGTTTACTGACGAAAAGTCATATATAGACGAAATCTTAATGCAACCTTCAAAAACTGTTCGCAAAGCTATCTCATCTTAAAGAAGATAGCTTTAAGAACAAAATTAAATACATTTTCAATACTAACATCGCAGTGGACTATATATATACTATTTTTAATTTCACACGCGATAAATTTGGAATTAAATAAAGACATATTTGGAATTTCATAGAGTTGCATCCAGGGATCAATACGTGCAACTTTTAAAAAGCATTAATTATTTTAAAATTGACGAGTGGAAAATTTAACTTCCTAGTTATTTACCTGCATTGTCTAACTGCAAATAAGATTAAAAATGTTTCATTTCGCACATAAACTCAGAAAATATCCTAATTATTTTGCCTGTCTAAACCTTAGAGTTACGTTCAGACGTGGAAAAGTTTACGAAGCGCACGTGGTTCGTAAAAAAATGCCAAGTTAAAAACTACACTAAAAGTATTATTATAAACTGATTATTCAAATCTATGCATGCCTTTAAAATTAACGCAATGTTACTGAAACGATAAACATGCGGTTTAGATCGCTCAGCAAGCAACTTTAACAACACGGTTTTCCAACGTTGCTAATTAGAGTAAACATTACATAAACACAGCGAGATATATGTTCATTACACAAATGATCAGTGCACTACAGTGCGGATTAAGCGACATTAAAATGACAAAATTAAAGACTTTTGAAATAACCGATGCATCTACAATTTACATGGTAAAGTGACATCGTGCACGTTTCCATACAACGAGAACTTATAAATTTTGCATTTACATTCCAGTATGATTTGCGTACACGTTTTACAACATTGACATATTGTATTTACCACTTGCATAATTTTAAACTTGCGCACAATATAAATAAACCTTCTAGCGTTTATTATAGCACGTCGAAATATTTAGATAAGACATTATGCCGCGAGCTAGTATCGTTACAGCGTGAAGGGATTCGTTAGATAGTACGTTAGATAACATTACTTTGCCAATCTATTTAGCCCTATTACGCAGAATATAAATGCCTGGCTCAACAGAATGCGAGACTGCGGCTGGCTGATGCTCAAGGGAGGATGAAAGCCACATACGAAAGAGTGAATTATTAAAGGACAGATTGTTATCAACAACTGCTTATCTCCGAATGTTGCGTGTCTAATGTAAACAACATCCTTTATGTCACTAATTAGAAGAGTTCGCAAAAAGCGCGTTATAATCCATGGCACGGAGTTTAACGCAAACACTACACTGCCCTGCATATTGCGTGGAATTGCATGATCGGTGTACCGAACAAGTTCCAAAAATGCAATATTAACACCTCGTGAAAATAAGCTGTACCACAACTTCTAAAGGGGGTAAAATAATGCAAATTAAGCACGCATCAATATACACGTGCATTTAAAACTCGATAAAATAATAAAGAAAGGGAAATATTAAGAAGATACTCAGTATGAAAATATGAGCATCTTTAAATTTTCGAAAAAAAAACGTGCTGGCCTATTTTTTCAGCTTCAATGTGAATTAGGCGTTTGAAACTTTTATCGTTAAACGTTTTAATTTAGTGTATAAAGTGTGTAATTTAACATTAGCATAGGAGTGCAACATCTACTGTAAATAATTTTTCGATACGTGAATTTTGTAACATTCTCAGCATTTCTATATGTCCTTATAATCGCGAATAAGTCAATTAAACATACAACCAGAAAGTAAGATAAAGTAATGAGTTTATGAAATAACTTGATAAGATTCAGAATGTGGCGCTGGAATTTAATGTAATTCTCTTATTAAGTTTTCCAATTTCTCTTTAGTCTGGCTTGTTTCATTACAACATGCAGTACGCATCAATGTAGTCTCATTTCTATTTCCAATTATTTAGAACTTTTTGCTAAATAATTAGCAATTTAAATAAATTGCAACAGGATATTAAGGAGTTTTAGAATTAAGAGGAAGGAAGGAAGGAACAATTAAAGAGTGTAAACTTCGATCGATATTAACGATTGTAGAAACGCAAGGTCTACATTTTTGTTTGTTGTCTGGTTTCTACATGTACATTCGTTCAGTTAAATTACTGCAGTGTTTTCCCCAATTGGTTCACATACAGTAGGTTCACTTAATTCACCGAGGTGAAATTAAGGGTTCCTCGAAAAAAAATCTGACAGGTACGTACGTTAAAAATATTCAAAGGGTTTCATTGTGTAGCATAAAGTACAAAAGAGGCTTCGGAACTGCATTTAAATGAGGAACACTGGAATTATAATGAAATAGTAGACATGTTGTGCATGCAATGCAATGCATGTCGTGGTGATTTTAGCATTTAAAATAAGGGACTATACATAAATGCAGAAAACAAATCCGCAGTTTGGACTACTTTGCAATTTCCTTAATTAAATATTTATAACATATTTTACATATAAATATGTTGTAATTTAATTAATACCACAGTTTTATTAGAAATGAACATTACTCATGTTTTAGTTTGTTAATTGGCTTAAATGTTTATGGCAATATTATTTGGACGGATTCGTAATTAACAATTTTTCAGCACCTTTTTTAAGCATAAATGTAACTAACTTCTATTTTCCAAAACCGACTATTGAACTTCTGAAAACCTGTTTATATAATTATATTTTAGTGGATGTTAGAACTTAGGTATACTGTTTTAGTTTAAGCAATTTTGAAATTTACTTCACAAAGCGACACGCCTCCGCCCCTGTTTGCTCGTGCTGTTTTATCGGTTTTCAAATTTAAGCCGTTTTCGATTTCTGTCTTTACTTAGCTCAACTTTCCCTATTTTTTCCGAAGTTTTATATAATATTTCAATTCCATTTAGGAAATGTTATCTCCGATTTTCCCCCCAGTGCAGTGTCAATATATGGATGTAATTTCCGTTCATCTTTGCCCACTCGCCTTTCATTTTATGCCTTTGATGACCTTGCCGCGTTATTATGATCGATTACTTTTGATATTTACCTATACACTGTATGTTTTTCTTTCTAGGTTTAACTAATTTCCAATATCATTATTCTAACTCAACGATGCCAGCAATTTTGAAAATTTCCCAGGGGCTAGATCCTAGAAAGCATTTTCGAGTTTTTATCACGCATTAAATTTTGCAATTTTTTTCGGAAAGACATGCACGTAGACACGGGAAGAGTTTATTCAATAGTAGCTGCACTTATTCAAATAATATTCTTAAGATTTGGATATACGTAATAATGATGCTAACGAATCGCATTAATCTCCTATTAGCGGAAACTGGGATAAAAGTTGCTTTACTAGATTATCTCCGGTCTAGCAAAGGATTGCCTAATTCGAGATTGCAGCGCCATCTTTTATGCATTCACTTGTTTTGATTGAAAAAGCAGTGATATGACAAATTTGGGCTAATTTGAAGAGTATTAAAATGGCTCTTAAAGCAACTTTCATCTTTCTGAGTTTCGTCTTTCAGTTTAACGTGTTTTTATTTGGTTAAACCTCAACTTTTCAGCATACAAATTAAGATAATCTAGGCTCTTTAAACTAAACAAGTGCAATAACCCTGCAGACCAATTGTGGTGCTATTTTTGCACTTCCATCGCAGTTCTGCGACGGTTTGGCAACGGATTTCCGCAAACCAGTATTCCGTGCAGCGTATGACAGTGACAAAGATGTTAAATAAATTGGGATTTTGTGAAGATCTAACAAGTTTTTTTGATTTCCTCATGCAGTCGAACAAAGTTTTTAATATTGTCAAACAGCGTTTTTTTCAGCATGGAAGTTAAGAGAATCCAATTTCCTGAAACTAGCAGACGCAAAACACTCGCAAAATTGTTCAAGACGAGAACCAGTCCCGATTTAAGGGAAAAAAGTGCTTTGGACACAATCAATAAACTGCGATGTTTAGTTCGTCACAAGCGCGATTAGTGTCCCTACAAGCTAGTTGCCTCAATTCCAGCTCCAGTGGACGATTTGGCAAAAAAAAATACTTTCCGCGTCCATCTCTGCTTTTTCGAGGGCAAAAATAAACGCACATGTAACCCTGGCGTTTTTTGCTCATCCACTGAAGATCTCAAATTAGTTTAAAAGCTTTAGAGGTCGAGAGAAACCCTGATTGCTTCTGGCTTGAGCAAAAGTAATCCGTTCTTTCCAGCAGAAAATTGCATTTTTTTCCTACTAAAACGACAAAAAATGTTAAGTAAAGTTAAGAGGCGAAGTAGGGGATTATGTCAACAACATATCAAAGGGCTTACCTAAGTTGAAAAAAATCCCCGAATCTCGTTACCGATGCAATTATCAGAATTGAAGAATCAAAACCACGCTGTCCCTATTCAAAAACCGAAGGTACTTTTCATCTTTGTGTGCATTTCGCTATATTAACTCGTCCTCCTGACGATATATTGTGAAATTCAGTGTACCAAGCATGTCTCGTCAAACATGGTGTTAAATTGAAAATACAACATGATCGAACCACTGCACACAAAATCCAAGTAATTTCTTATCACGGAATGTATACTTCAAATAATGATACATGTATACATGGTGTAAAGCTAGCAAGCGGCCCAAAAATAAAACACAACATATCTTGAATAATAATACAATGAAAGCCGCTTAATTCGATCACTATCGAAACGTTCAGAGCGGATTTTTTCTAATGCTGCCCTATGTTAAAAAGTCTTAATTGGATCATCTCTTCGCTTTATTTGATCAAATTGCCACATGTCTAACATTCATCGCTTATTTCGGTCAAATTCGCTAGAACCAACCTGATAGAATTAAGCGATTTTCGTTGTACATAGAGAGAATTGATAATGCACTAAGGGGTCTCAGCCCCTTCTGACATTTTTTACTATGGATTTTCGTTGTACATACAGTAAGTTGATTTGACTTACAGTATGTTTAGTAGCCGTAGTAGTATGTTTAGTAGCTGTATAGTTGACAGCTATACAGCTATGGGATCATCATACAATTTAAATTGTATGATCCCCCAGCCACCTGGTACTATGTACTGACTGCAGGGTAAAGAATAGAATTAGAAGAAGGCTTTGACGTTTCTCTTTTAGATGCACGATGGATTCTATGGGCTATCCAAAAAGCATACTGCCCACGACCTTGCATCCAATAATCAATGTCATCCATCCCCTCCCCTCCCCCTCTCTCCGTTTTTGTAAAATTTTGCCAATAATTTAAAAAAGTCGCTGAAGATAGAGCGCTAGTTTAAAATACATGTATAATGTTATAGCATATAGCCTAATTTGTTTAATAAATGTTGTTTCATACATGTATTTTTCAAGTTTATAATTTAAGATGTGTTTTATTTTGTGCACTGCATGCTAGCTGAGTATCTTTTAAATCCCCCTTCCGAAGCCACATAACAATCATGCAAATTATACTTCGAATGCAATTCGTACAATTCGAAATGTTTTCAAGTATCTTTCAAAATCTAGCCAAGAAAGATTTCGAATGATTGAATGATATATGAAGCAATAAAAGTACGCGCTCCCATTTCCTGGGAGACAACTAAGTGGATTAAATTTACTTCCAAGTTTAGTATTTCATTGTATTCATCATCAATACAGAATAAAATGCTTTCAGGTTTTATTTCGTATGATATTACTTTAGAATTCCTCTCGCTACGAAATCTATGAATGTCATCATTGTAATCTTTTACCGTTAATTTCAGAATGCTCCGGTAGCACAAAATACAACTGCTTGTAGATAATATTGTATACGAATTCGTAAGAGGATTGCCTTAATAAAAGTGTCTTCCAATATTAGATATACGAGTTATTTTTGAAAGTCTAATTGTATTTTGCAAAAGATTTCAAATTTTTTCTAGAAAAAAACATATCATGCAACTACGAATTTAATAGCCTAATGGAAGAACTCATATGGTTGATGGGCTCCAAATTGCAATTTATTATTTATTCATAAGGGAGTTTATGACTGTTTGACATCCTAGAATTATGTTAAATGGAGGGGATATTTGCAAAATGCTACGGGGAGTTACATCGTTTAGAAAAAAAAGACTTCTAGATAAAGAATTAGATTAGAAACAAGCATCAGATCGATTCCAAATAATCGTGATCTTACAAATCTCAGTTGACAATGTCACATAGAAAAAGGTCATACCATTTTTTTAAGATGTAAATCAACAAAAGTTGTTAAAGTATTCAATCATCACTTAGCCATAAACATTTCACTATTTTGTCCCACAAATGTTAACAATGTTAACAATTCAAACTACAGAATCTTGATTCATGCTCAAGGTCAAGCTTGAGCATGGTCTCACAATTTGGAATTCTACATATTATTGAAAACTCACTTGCGTAGGTCCTACATGTTTTTATAGGTAACGAGTCATCTTTGCAAAAACTTGAGATGGATGTTGTCAAAGAATAGCCGCTAGGATTATCATTGTGGAGATTATGAGAAATCCCTCGTGAATGCGTGGAAGACCAAAACGCTAAGCGCTACTGACAATGGACTAATTTTTACTTCATGTAGACAGAACGGAACTGACTTGTATTCCCAGAAGAATTTCTGCACAGCTGTGATCAGGCGCAAAGACATGGCATCGAACTTGCCATCGGAGTCTATCCTGATATAGCCAAGGGTCGTCCTAGAGTCAGCCTGTGGATTACTTGTAACATTTGTCGGAATGTATATTTAACAAGTCCCAGAAACTTGTATAAATTATAAAACATTTAAGCAAAGAAAATGCAACTAACAGTCAGGGTGAAGCTTAAAACATGGAACACCAGCAACATTAAGAGCATAACCAGAAAAAAATATACAGTGTGGGGCATGAAAGATTTTTAAGATTATACAAATTGCACTAAATTTAGTAAATAAATATTTTAGAATTAAAAAAAGTAATTTCAATTCTATAAAAGGATTTATAATATCCCATCGCCCACCTTATTTATGCATACATAGTTGTGTGAAAATAGTATACAGTATGCGTACTAGATATTGCCCGATTTAATTTTTTTTCATATTTTACATTGTAAATGGCATCTTCTCGTACTAAAGTATGTTTAAAAGCAGCATCAATTTCAATGTTGAGGTCGCAGTTGTCGACAAAGAAATGTAACAAAGGTGGCGCCACCATCAAGCATCTTTCTGAACACGTTGGACCAACCAGAAATCATCGCATATCTGCATTTTCTCAACTATTTTAATCCGGTTGTCATCTTTCAACCAATCTCAACTGTTTTTCAAAAGATTTAATGACTAAATTAACTGCAGCGTTATTAACTTTCCTGTCGCATATCATCATTGTTCACCCTTCCAGCACTTAAGTTTTTTATCACTGGCAATTCCTAATCTCTTTTCTTCTGGGTTTTATTGATTGATATTCCATTAGAAAAGGGTTTCTCCATCCACTTCCTCGCAATAATAAATCCTTAAACGGCTATTGCTACCAAATCTGATAGCGTGTCATTACCGACGAAATTAAGGAGATGCTGCAGCGACGTCGCAGGAAGCCAGGCATGCAAAAACGCTCTCATTTTCGTCTTGAGGTTAATGGATTCCTTAATGATAAATGTTCTCGGGGATTTGAGGTGATGGATAAGCTATTTAACCTTGAGCATTTCAGAACCGGAGCGGATAATGCGCAAACAAGTGCCGATGAATCGCAGTTGGGGTGGCAGCCTAAATGGTTGGGAAAACAGATTAAGGAAGTTGTGGCATGGTGGCAAGACTGAACGTATTGTCTTAACGATCGGAGATGCTACTTGTTTTTGTCACCACTAATTGGTAGCTCTTGTTTAAGGTCTCTGGTCAGAATTTCAACGGCCTCCCAGCGACAATAACTGGCCAGTTTTGAAAAATAAATCGCATTACCGGAGAAGCTGGAGAAAAATCGATACATGAGTGGCGCCATCTAAGATACTTTATAACTAGACTAGACTAGACGAACTAAAGTAGACTTTACCTTAACGAATTAACGATCAACACGCCTTTACCGGAACTAGCACGCAAAAAAGCTAACGTAAGTAAGTAATAGTAAGTAATTTTATTTATGAGGAAAAACAAAAGCCAAAAGAAAAAGAAAAACGCAATATCAAAAACAGATACGTAAATACAAGCGAGTCAAAGTACAGAAAATTAAAAAAGAAAAATTTAACCAGGGTACATCTTGTACACTCTGAAACATGACAACTTGTGCAACGATCTTCTCATTGATTATAGATAACTAGACAAAAAACATGAATCAAAATACAAAAAAAAACGAGCAAGATCCGAATAGTCTTACATACAATATGTCATGAGATTCACTGTTTCTGATAATGGCAGGACAGACGATCAGGGTGGGCAATGAATTTATCGGCCAAGCACATCCTGGCTTCATGTACTTGACATCTATTTTTCTAATCTGGGATAGATGCCTCGGTGCACTGGCTGGACAAATGTTTGGGCACATGTGAAGATTTTTGTGGAAAAAGTCTATCCCATATTTGTATGTAATATTTGAATCGATTCAGAACGTACAGCATAGAGGTTTAGAAACGTACTTATTGCACAACCCTCGTACACGTATATATAATTTTTGATAACTAATTTGCAAAATAAATTTCAGCCGTTGAAGCAGTGAAAGCATGCGATGTCTCAAAGTAAAATTTGGAGATAAATTGGAAAAATGTCAAAGTCTTTACTTTCGCAAGGTCTAATAAAAAAATCTCTAAACTACAGGATCTGTAGACATCTTTTTAAAGAAAAATGGTTATAGAAGAAAGAAAATGCAGATAATAGAATTTAGGTTAAGTATAAGGCCAATCACTAATGTTGGAAGTCCAAATTCAACCATAGCTATGGATGGAAACGATGAAATGAAAATGTGGGAATATCTTCGGGCGTAGGTAGCTAATATTTACTCGCCACGCGACATCAAAATACGCTGCGTCTAATTTAATTAAATTCACATTATTTGCGCGTGCAAAAGCGGCCTCCGAACAAACATCACAAATGTCGAAGGTGGATTAAAAATAGTGCAGATAAGAACTGGAATCGCCTCGAATTTCGGTAGAAATGTTTACGATGCTCGGCAAATCAAACGTAATTCCGATGGGGCAAACAGACGAAAAGCGGGGTGAAGAGGAAGGGGGGGGGGGAGTTGAGAAGAAATTCATCTTGATTCGTCAAAAGTTGGAATTCCATAAAATCTCTCATATAAATCCATGAGGAGGGAGGAAAATCCTCGTTATAGAGCAAGTATGTATGGCAACGCGATGCAATGTTTGGCAAAGATATTGAAAAACTGCCATTCTGATCGGCCACCCGACGAATTTCTGCCTCGATTTTTTAAGACAAAACATCATAGGAATCATCCGCCTAGAAAATATGATACGGGTTGGTTGAAGCAAAATCAAGCATCGCTTAAATGCTTTTTTTATTCCATTTTTTCCTCCCCAACGAATAACCCCATTATTTCGAATGTATTTTTTTATTTGGATTCGGCAGAATTTATTTCTATAATTTGTTTTTCTAAAGGATTTTTATCCGTTCTGCGCACGTATTCAGCCGGCAACAATAACGAGCTGAAATGATTCTCGAATGGCTGACTGTCGTTATGAAATATTCAAAATTGTTCGTAAACACGTGTAGGCCTACATGTATATGTATCAGAGAAATGCTGAACATAGGTAGAAAAGCGATAAAAAATATTTGCGAACGATCAATTTGCTTTAACATGAAAACTTACAACCCGAACATGCGTTACATTAAAAAAAAGCATTACGATTTTTGCTTAATTGTTCATGAAAATTGTCTCTAGAAAAAGACTTAGATTTTCGTTTCCAGTTTAGCATCTTTTCAATCGCTTCTCTAATCGTACTACAGTCTAGGTTCGACAGCATTTGTTCGTTTCAACCGTAGTTCGTATTATCAGAAGTCAGACAAAACAAACTAAGTTTTAAATCAAATCCCAACTTAAGTATACATGTATATGAATGGGAATGTACTGAAACTTTTATTGGGGAATTACCCGTTAAAACGTACCTTTTCTCATATTGATTAGAGTTCGTTTTAGCGTAACATAACGGATAAATACCTGGGAACTCGAAAATTCATTAGTTTTTGGCCGAAAGTTTATAATACCAGAATTCGGATTCGTGTTAACCGAAACAATTCTCATTATTTGATGTATGCGAAAAGACGGGAACTGAAAATGAGCTATAGTATTCTCAGAAAGTCGTGTAATTCGTATAAAGCTAGTTCTCTTAACGATGCTTCACTGCATGTATCTACATAAAATTACTATTTAAAACTGATGGCAATACTTTCAGGAGAATCAAACAGATTCAAATTTGAATTTACATAGCAGTAGGCACATTGAACAAGCCAGAGTGTTTCGGGGAAAGAGTATCGTGTTATTTACATAGCATTACTATCTAAAACTGATTACGTTACTTTCAGCAGTATACAACAGATGCTAATTTACATATTGTCTGCATATAGATCGCGTCAACGTGCTTTGGGGAAAAAGTTGAAGGTGTAGCTCAAAGTTGGAACTTTCAGAATAAGTGGCATCTTTCTTTATTTCACGTTGTTCAATGCCTTTTCTCAAAAACAATTCGATTTAATTTTTTTCGGATTCCTAGAATCCTAACAGTTCTAGAATCATTAAATATGTCACTCTAAACTACGTTTGCCTAGAATTGGTTTCGAGGAAACAAGCTTGTTTCTCCGTAGTATAAATACTGCTAAATACATGAATCTACGAGCTGATATAGCTGGAAACTTTTTTTTTGTGGACTAGCAAAGTGGTGAAATTCCTAGAATATAATCAAGTGAAATTTCATTTATTGAAATCTCTCTTCATGTACCATTATGCGCTCGTGTCAATTTGTAATAAAGACTGTGATGATGGCAATTCTAATTTATTTTGTTCCATGATACGACCAATTTACCATTTAGAAATGTAATCATGCATTCGAGTAATCAGATATTTCCATGAATATTTTCACTACGGTTATTAGAAACTATACATTTACATTTGTAAAAAGAAATGTCTTTCTTTCGATAATGGTCTTTCGTCTCTTCTAAACATATGGAAATGTAAAGGATAGTTGACATATTCAAAAAATCATAGATTGGAAAAGATCAAACTACAAGGTATATTTAACCCACAAAACAGACAATAAAACTGTCAAAGACAATTTTCAATCGTATTTTGATAAGATATGCTTCATTTTATTAAAAGCAGGTTTGTTTTGAAGACAGTTTAGTTTTTCAAGATTTAAACTAAAACAACTTTCATAACTGCATTTTTTTTTAAAAAAAAAACACGATACAGATCGCATCAGCGTCATGCACGTTGGTGTGGCAGTATTTGTGAAATTTAATTTCTTCACGAAATACAGAAAAGCTTTTTCGTGAAAATTTGCGAAAGATAATGTGTTCCTTAAAGATATGGAGTGTCTTCAGACGAAACGCGTGGGTTTTTATTGAGTAGAGCCTATATACTCGCTGGACATTCTTGTTAAATTACACAAATCAGTTTTTTAAAGGTTCAATGTATTTTTTCTTTGTTATGAATCCCTTTTTAATATTTGGACTGCATTTGTCTTAAGGCATTAGACGTTTGCGATTGATTTTAAGTTCTGTAAGACAAGCGTGCGCCTATATTGTATCAGTGAGAAAGCATTTGCAGCTCAGCTCGAAACAATCCACTTAATGACGTCATAGCCAACGGCTCTTTTGAGAAACATCGAAATCCTTCAATGCTATTAAATCCTTGAAGGATTATATAAAAAGTGAGTTGTTCTCAAAAGTCTAAAGGTACATGTAAGAAACCATCAACCACAAACGTCATGAAACCACTTATCAAGGGCTTATACGGTATGTAGTATCCTTCAGATTTGTTAGAAAAACTAATCTCGAAATTAAAATAGGCTTCAACTTTAATGTAATTACATGTATTTCTACGGCTTTTAGTAATAATCAGCAAATGCGGTTTCCCGGACGTACTCAATTCAATTTCAGTTTCAGTTTATTAAAAAAAAAATCGGCCATTTTTTTGCATCGAATAATACGAAAAGTAATAATGATGCTTTCACTAGAAGTAGAAAAAACAAATGAAAAACTGGAATGATGATACAACTCGGCAAGCTTTTTGCTATTGATAGAATTTGGCTTCAAGGCCTCCAAACGAGAAATTTCTGAAGCAAGAATATTTTTTTTGTGCAAATATTAAAGAAGAAAGAACTGCAATAAGAATTTTGTCTATACTTTTTTGTCATCACAACACTTTCTGCCATCAAATATAAGTCAACCGATGTTGGATACATCGAATTAAAAAGAATTGAACAAGCAAAAGGTTCAAGCTTTGTCTGACGTTTTTTTGTAACGTGTAAAACAGTGTTTTAACACGTCTTTACTCATGGTGCTTTTCCACAATGTGAATATTATCAACAAGCTATACTGGCAAGAAATTGACAAGTCTTTTAGGAAATCATTTCTAAAGCTCCATTCACACTGGAGGAAACATAGTGGAACTTTCCGCTGATAATATCTTGCCAGTTGTTTCTGGAAACAAATTTATATGAACAATTTAGGTTATAATGCATGCAAACTATTTTATTAAAAAAAAGTATTTCAAACATTTTATTAAAACAGCTGATAGCAATTATCAACAAAATGTTTCTCAATATTTCCTCCAGTGTGAACGTAGCTTAACACTTGTTAAATTCTTCTAAATTTACAAGTGCATGAATATTACATGCAATGGACCTTTTCTTGAGGATAACGCCTACTTTTAGTTTTAAGGAGAAATTCCTTCAAAAAGCATAAAGCAGAACATTTCTGATACCGGAAACCACGATTCAATTTTAGTACAACCCGTTCCACCATTTTAAGATTTCAAATAAATAATGATGATCCGAAGAGATGATCTTTCGCGTATGGAAAAAAAGTATAGCTTGGAACATCTCAATGCATTATTAAAAATACACTTTAAGCTATTAAAAAACATTTAAAAAGCACATGTAAATGCACTAACGAGAATATTTTCAAATATTTTCAAATGCATTTCAAATTAATTTTTTTCAGTACCGTGTATGAGAACGATCACGGGCATGCGATATATGACGAAAGCAACGACATGAAACACCGTCAAATTAGAAATTTATTTACCTAAATTTCGACGATCAACGACGATAAACGTAATCCAAAGGGCCCGATGTACCGGAAAAGTTCGCAAATCAGGAAAACAATGTTGTCCCAATGGGAAAAAAAAGTACGAAAACTTTCTCACTAGCCTTTCCAACCGAATTAAGTCTTTCGAGTAAGTGAAATGCGTGAAGTTTGACTAAGTCCAGCAACTTTTCGAATGTTGAGCAAAGCGGTGCCGTTGCGCGTTAGTGTGACGAAGATTGCGTTTTGTTCGTAACGCAGAAACCGCATCCCCTTCGTTTCGGAATTATGGCTTGTCTGTTGGCGCTCCTGCCTCGAAATCGATCTGCAAATCTGGAAAATGGCACACGGTATATATAATCCCCCACGAACACCTCGGGCATATTCCCGTGCATCTTTTGCGGCCGATAAGGCAGCTGGAGCGTTTGAGGACGAAGATATTGCGTGTGCATGGACATCCGAAACAAGCTGAACATTGTGCGTTTCGCAGAAAAGCTATACAAGATCGTCATCTTGTGCAAATGGACCTTAGGCCTGTGTTTTCATTAAAAATGAATTACAGTACACGCTGCGCGGGTGGTCGTAACGTAGCCTTATGGCAATATTTTCGAAAAAGTTGGGGCTGTTGAGTGCATCATCGTATCATTTTATCCTCCATCGTCATTTGCTTTTCTAATTCTGAAACGTTTTCCACTAAAATACGTTAAAATAGGGAGATGCGCTAACACAACAGCACCAAATTCACATGAAAATGACACTTCTTTGTAAAAAAAATAAAATAAGTACGCAAAACTTGCACATGGAATTTTATGCGGTTCAATGCCCTCGTGGCGTAAATAGTAATCGATTCGAACACTAACTCGCGTAGTTTTTTTAAGAAGTCCAAATTCCTTTTTTACAGTATGTTGCAAAATGACTTAAGATGGTCATAGAAGCAAGTTCTTGCAAAGGAAAAAATTCGAAAGGTGTTAATTGTAAAACATTGGTTGTTATACTGAAGTAACAAATTATTCGCTTTAGAAAAACTCAATTTTTTTAAATACAGTACGTTTAAAAATTCATTTTGTTAAAACGATTTAAAACAGGAATTTGTTTCAAGAATTTCTTAAATATTCTAGGAGACTATAGGATCCGTGTGAAAATCCTGAAATCCCTTTCAAACAATTTTTCAATTAATGGAGGGGGAAGTCCTCGAGGTCTAAACGCACTTAACCCTAAGTGCTATAGCACTTACTTTGAATAGAATGCCAGTATTAAAATTAAAACTAATAAAATCAATTACATAAATGCAGCAATCGTCCGCATGACATTTTGCGAAGTAAACTTGAGTACTTGAGTTATAGTACATGTAATTTTGAGTTGAATGACAAAATTCAAATGAGACTGAAAAAAAAAACAATGACGTAAATGCAATCAACTTCGCATTAAATTTGTCAAATGTGATTCTTCCAGTCATGCATCGCGTCGGCCAGATTAAATACCTTTAATTCTGTCAGATGGTCAAATTCATCTCAATTTATGCTTATGTAAATTACCTTGAAACAGCCATTTAAAAGCTATCGATTAACTGGTGAGCGTTAACTCCTTGTGGGTAAAACAAAGCCATGTTCTCGTGTTGTTAGCATTTTAAAAAGCTTGACCTCTAATGACCCACCTTTAACTAGCTTTCATCTTAGAAAGCCGCTTACAAATTGCATATTTCAATCGAGCGAAAATCGATTATCCAAGCGCGTATAATTCTGCGCTTAGCGAAGGCTTTTAAGCACTTTTTAGAGATGCTAGCATCTAAGTCTATGCCCGCACCAATATGTCCTTAAGGCCATCAGCATTAAGCATTTATGATGTCAAGAAACCCATAAGGTAGAAATCCCTCTGCAAATACAAGTTCTCGCCACATGCAAACATTTCTGAGATACATGTACATTAGTATATTTGTCGGGCATCCAACCAAGCATTTCGTTAATACTTTATAACCTCTCAAAATTATGGTGCTATAATCCTCAAGTATGGCAAAAAAGCATAACCCATGGCTCATCAGAAAGTTTTCAGCATTTGCTCCAAAACCCTGAGCATGTGAATACATTATTTAGTAATAATGGAACAAATGTCCAAACAGGTATAGTTGGACTTATTGTACGAATCACTTAAATAAATTGAACCCGTTTTAAGTCTCCCAAATTCCAACAAGAAATTTGAATTCATACAGAAGAACTGCGCCATCTGACTAAGTCACATATTCAAACAAAACAACATTGATAAAATTCGTATCGAATTAAAAAACTTGAAAGCAAATATGTCAAGCTTTAGTAAGTATTTTTTTATTTTTAAAAATATAAAAACATGTAAAGCTTTTAACATGTCATTTACATTTGACAAATCAAAAGTAACGCAAGCAGAGTCCACCACATTCAAATAAATAAGAAAAATTATTCTATTAATAAATCGTTATCATACAAGAATAACGTACCACACAAATGAACGAATCCCACAAAAGAAGAACTTATACCACAGAAGACGAACGTATTCCATACAATAGGAGAATGAACCCCCCCAAATAGTTGTCAACAAGAACGTATACCACAAAAGACAAACGTGTCCCACAAAAAAGAACGTATCCCATACAAGAAGAACACACCCCACATGCAGAATGAATTCCGTCAAAAAAACCCAATTGTTTGACAATATTCTGAATGAATTAGGATTACATTTCCAAACGTCCTCATCTCAACCTTTGAGCAGAGGACGACGAGAAAGGCCAAGGGTCGATCTCTGTTACTTTGGCGTTTATTTCTATGAAATAATAGACGCCAATCAGGATTAAGCGCGAGATATACGTGCCAAATCAAAGATGGCGACGCTGTAAGTTTTGGCATAGAGCCGTTTCCTTCCATGTCATTAAGTTGATGACGGCGTGGAGGATATCTTTCGTCAGTCTCCATCACACTTAAACGCATCAGGTTTGCATTAGAGAATGATGATGAACCGCTTAAGCCCATAAATGTGTCAACAAATATGAGCTGGCCGGGAATCTACAGGGCCTGGTCGATTCTACAGCATTGGACCGAGCTAATGGATTACATCGAAGGAGTGAGTTTAATGCGAGGAATTACCGGCCAAGAATGCCATCAGAGTGCTCCAGCACAAGGGCTTTAGATGGCTCTCTCAATGGGTTCTTCGGTGACAAATGACTGCTGAAAGGGCAAGAGCTGAGCCTGAAATAAAAACTGCGAAGCTTTCGAGCAAAACAGTTTTATAGCCCGTGTATTGAATCAGGATTTGCGCCATCTTGAGAAGCCCCACCTACCGCCATTGTGCCACCTAGCTCTCGGGGTGCTTTTGAGACTGCCACCGTAAATGTCAAATGGTCTTTGAATTTTGAGACACATTTACTCAAAAATTGTTTCTTTCGATTTTCCTGAAATCCAGACGGGTTTATTTCGTGGGAAAAATGCGCTCTCGTTAACAGGTTCTGTCGCATCGTTCATTTCACGATGTGTTTTACGATGCATTCTGGATTTTACGAAGGCACGTGTTTGGATTCACGGTTTCAGTGCATTTTCAAATGCATTTCAAAACTGAACTACCGAAATGCGAGTAGAAGTCTTGATTTAAACGTATTGCGAAATATTTTCGGATAAATTGATAAGATAAAAATGCTCAGACGCATTTCTAAACAATTCGTAGGAACAATATTTCTAAATATATTTCTCGCATATCAAACGTTTCAATAAACATTTCTTAAAATTTAATTATGCGTTCTTAAAAATATATTAGGCACAGTAGGTAGGCCTACAGGTTGAGTCTTCCAGATCCAAAATGCTTGCAATCAGATGTGTTTCGGATGTAGGAATATTTACAAATACAGTACCTGTACATGTACCTAATAAGATACCTTGGGAAGTGGACTCGATCCCAAAGACTAAATTCATTAATGGTTCGCATATATGTACCTTTTACATCACTACTCATAGCCGGACCGCAATTTTACACAATAAGGGACACATGTTTAATATTAACATTTGACAACTCATGGACATTTTATTGTTATATCTTTCACTTTATCTTTATTACCATAATGCCACTATATGACTTTAAAAAACAACAGGTTTATCAACTCAATATGTTTTATTGAATTGAATAATTATAAACTTTACGAGTGATGCTCCTAATGTTTCCTGAATCATGTTTTTTTTTTCTTAAATAAAGGTGGTTTAGGTATTTTGATGAAATTTAATACATAAATACCTTGAAACCTTAGCTCCAAGCACTTTACCAGATCGTTGGGAGAACTACATTTCCCAAAACGGAAATTTGTTCCAGTAATAGTTAACGTTTGAAGGTATTTATGAAGCAAATTTCATTAAAATCCCTACAACTCTTCTTTATTTAAAACATTATTCCCCCAAACATTATTCATCCAAGAAGATACGCTATCAAGAATGCTGAAACCCCGAATGTTTACGCATTCTATCCTTATTATGGAGACCTCTTTTAACACGTCATTATCCAACTATCTTACATACCTAATACAATTGTAAGAGAGCAGTCTTTATAGTGTCCAAATCAATTAACAACGATATCAGCGCTCTTTTTATTCGAATTCGAGCAGGTCTTCGCAACAGTGACCGGAACAATGTCGCCACAGTAGTTTCACGCTTAGGTTCCTTTCTACTCCGGAAGTCCAGAGGAGAAAACGATTCCCAAAAGGATCCCATTGATCAGCTGCCCGTTGGAAATCAATGAATTGCAGCTGTAGAAGTCCAACATCAGAGCGCGTGTTTCGGATGTCAAACGCCCAGAACATGCAGCGAAGACGTCGTTGGCATTGCTTGTCCCGTATTCTAGAACAAGGTCTTATTGTGTATTGCAAAGATCAGCCGCCATCTTCGTCAACCCCCGCCAGCTGATTTGGTAAACCTCAATGAATGGAAAGCTCGGTGCAAAGATTTAGAACCGGGGTTTCGTCGACTCCCATTCACGAGGGAATAAATTTGCCACGGAATGGATCCGCACGTAGGCGAGTCCTTAAAATTGAACGTGAAATTGGGTGCCAAAAAAAACGATGCACGATTTTGTAAACGTGGGGCCAAATCTAACGGCGATTCCGGCCCCGTGGAGCAACGTGATAATAAATAAATTGAATCCGGAAAAAGCCATCAGCGCAAGAGGCTTCTGGAGAAAACGCGACGAAACCTGAAATTGGGTGGAATGGACATTTCCGTCTAAATAATGGAAAATCCACTCGAACAATGCGCCGAAAACCAGACCTTTTTGAAAAGTTCATTCTGACGCCGTGTTGTTGGCGGAAACAACGCGTGCGTAGGATGTAACAAAGGTGGCGCTGGGGTATTGAAATCTGTCACCCACTGCCCATATCGGGGAAGTTCCACAAAAATTACCATTCGTAAACAAAATCACGCGCTGTTTATGCTGGGTTTCAGTGCCAATTAACGTACATCTGCTTAGTTCCGGTTGTGCCCCTTAAGTTATCGACTAAAAATCGAAAGGAAATAGCGTAGAAGCCAGATTTTTATTGAAAATTGTTGGAGTAAACGTAGTTGTCAGGCTGATAGTTGTTGACGCAACAACTGTCAAAGCGTTTATGAACTGCCAATGACACGACTATAGCTGCGTCTACACTGGAGGAAACAAAGAATTTATTGTTGTAAAATTGTTGCCAATCATTTCTGGAAACAAACTTTTCTAAACATAC
>JAQGBX010000611.1:0-33041 GCA_034698745.1 Megaphyllum sjaelandicum | reverse complement strand
GTTAGTCCTCCCTAGATGCATAACCTTGCACTTGGCACCGTTAAGCTGCATGAGCCACTGTGCACTCCAAGCCCCCAACTCGGACAACAGGCTCCTTTGGTGCCCGCTGCTTCACAATGGTGAATGGCCTCACTCCATTCGTCATATTCAAAACTGAATTCTATGTTTGTCGAAACGGAACCTGACTTGAATTTAATTTCTAAAGCGACTGGAAACAAGTTCACCGTGCTCGTACCCAATGACATCCGTAAATGTAAATTACGTTACCATTGTGGAATGAAGGAATATTGGACGAGTCCAATCAAATGGTCCTAGGTTAGTCCAGCCGCTGCCAATTGTTTCGAAATTCTAGCAATGAATTTCGCTATTTACCTCTGAAATATTTTATGAAAAAACTTATATAAATTTATAACAGGCCATTTAGACAACCACATTTTTGCATGGTTACGCTCTTAATATGCAGAGATATGTTTTTCTAGTTATTTATATTACAAAATTTGAAATTGCTGCCATGGTTGAAATAAAACTTGAGAACGGAAGTTGCATGTCTTTCTAAATACTATTACAGGGTTCCCCCAGACCTGGAAAACCTGGAAAGAGTCAGGGAACTTGAAAATGACCTAAAAAGTCAGGGAAATGTCAGGGAGGAATTGTTTATTTTGAAAAAGTCAGGGAAATTCAATGCAGTCACGGCGATCCAAAATTAATACTTCTACATGTGAAACCTGGAAAAGTCAGGGAAGTTGAAAATGAAATTTCTGGGGGAACCCTGTTTTATTTTAAATCGGTACCAGGTATTTGTTTAGATATTTCTTTAATCCGGCCTGTCGACAACTTTTATAATTAAAATTGTAGTTTGTTTGCAACTTTGAATACTTTTCAAATAAGTAACTGGCCTATCCTTAATTCCTAAAATGTGATTCGGTTAACTATAATAAAGTTTACTAATTACCTATTGAGTTCGCAACTACAAGAAGCACCACTAAAGCATTTAAAATTATTCGTTATGACCCGTGCATTGTGAAGTTTCATGATCTTACTCAAAGCAACTTAAAAGTTAGCATATTAATTCATTGGACCGCATTGCTTATTATATACGCAATTCTTATCACGCACTCGTTGTTTGACTATTTTTGGATGACATTTTGATTTTCAAGTAGGATAATTATCGCATTCGTTTATTTGAAATAAAAATGATTGCCTTGATTTAAAATCACGTATATCTTTAACACACCGATAGGCAAAATGTTATCATTTGTTTTCTGGTAGATCAATGATATGTATACAACACGCTCTGCGTTGCTTATTTGATGGTCATGCACATTTTAAAAGAATCATATGGTGCATGCTACATTTGTTTTAACGTATAAAGCATTCAGTCCATGACCTAATTAATTGGTGCTTAAATAGACACAATGTAAACAGTGCAAGATTTTCTGTTATTAAATCATTTTTCACCCAGGCTTATTTAGTTTGTATTGTATGTATTTTTACCAAAATAAACAGGGTATACATTCCTATACATTGTTTACATGTAAACCATGCCAGTCTAAACTACAATACATGTATTTAGTATTATGAAATACGGCTTAGGAGCCCATCAGCTTGCATACTGGAAACTGGAAACCCAGTTAACATATTAACTGGCATCTGGAAACTTCCAAATCAGAAAGAAAGCCAGTTAACGCCACGGTTTCGGAAAGTTTGTGTAAGTTTCCTTGGTACATACTTTCGGGTACGCATTCGTTGGCACTTAAAAGTAATAAAGTTAATTTTTTTGACCACTAGCGCCAACTAGCGGCAAACAATTGGTAATGCATTTAAATTACCAATTGTTTGCCCCTGGTTGGCGCTAGTGGTAAAAAAAATCAACTTTCTTACTTCTACATGTAAGTGCCAACGAATGCGAACCCTTACGCATGATCGAATACAAAGCAAGAATGCTAACCACTCAATCACCTTGCTCGGTGTAATACCTTGTTTAGTATTATTTGAAATATTACATGTATGTTTTCCAAGGTATAGAAAGCCTAAAAGTTCAACTCGGATATTCGCTGGAGTTTTGACCTTGGCATATCAACTTATTGAATCTATAACCAATAACTTCCATTTCCTTGTGCTATCGATGATTATTTTACGATTGAATTCAGAAACTTGATACGGATAAGAGTGCAGGGATAATGATACAAATTATTAAGTCAATTTGATGGTTCATAAATGTAGACGAAACTGGTTATGTGAATTTGTGCACAACAGTTTATAACAAAGAAATGAAATAAGATTCCAAGTGAAGTAGCCTATCTCATGTATTCTGAGTGCAATATGAATTTTAAGTGGGTAGACTGCTTTGTAGAGAATTTTAATATAACCGTACCTACTACGAAATGTCATACATTGTACAATATTGCAATGTATATCGTGATTCGTGGGTTCCTCTGCAGGATAATGATGAGACTAAAATTGTACAGGGTATATACATGCACAGTACAACTTTCAAGCTTTCGATTTGACGTTAACAGCAACGGTCAATGAAAGTGAAATATTGTTCCCCTTAATTCAATGGATTTCGTAGCTAACTACGTGTTCTTCAGCTGATATCAGTTAAGGTAACTACTTATCAGATATCATTGAACGCGCGGGGGTTGATGGAACGATTCGATAATTGATCCCGAATGTAACATTTTCTCTGTCCTTGGATTATCTGCGTAAGATATTCAGTATAAACTAGTAAAGTTTGGTTCAGCATTTCAATTGGTATAAGCACAGAGGCGCTGCCGCCTTTGGGGCCATTGAAAATGGAAGTCCTAATTTTTTTTTCTAAAATTGGACTCCCCCTACCCCCTGTCCGCATTGTGTCCGGTCAATCAGGTACTCGGAAAACGTAAATTTTGTACTCTGAAAAGGTTGAGAATTTTGCCAATTTGTCCTCATAATCTGTGGGAAATTTTGCAAAGTTCTCCTCGGAATGACATTGTTATGCAAGGATATTGTACTGCTTCTGTTATTGTTGGTGTGGCACCTATTCAACAAAAAGAAAACCTAATCTATACATATAAAATAGAAAACGACGCCATTTTGTTTTTGCGGTTGTACGTGGCCGTACGGTGGGCTTCAACTCCGTTTGAATAAACAAGGCCATAAATCTTCTCTAATTTGCCCCAACCCATAAAACTGTCAAACAGGTTTCCCGTCCCCCCTCCTGGATGCATCCAGGTCATATGACGCCATCTTTTGGCGCTAAAGGTCAGCTAAATCTAACTCCTGATCGCATAAAAAGGGTTAGAAAATCAAACAACAATTTTTACCCGGGCAAAGCTGGGTATTACCGCTAGTTTTATATGTGTATATAGATTTAATGGAAAAATTATCACTGGCATAGCTTTGCTATCGAGCTATAGGTTTTCCATAGTTTCTCACAATCTCTCTAGGCCACATACATTGGAATATTTCGCTATTGTCGCCGGTCCCAAGCCCGGGTAAAGGAGAAGAGTTGTGCAGACGAGCGGCAATGGGCTGCACGTTACAAAACCGACAACACGATTGATATTTGCTGCCGGAGCCGGAGCATCATTGGCTCCGGTCTTTGACAGAGCAACAGGCGTTGCGTCCATCAGGGTTCCCCCCAGAAATTTCGTTTTCAACTTCCCTGACTTTTCCAGGTTTTAAAAAATATTTCCTGGCTAATGACAACGTGAAAAATTGACATTTTTTAAAATTAACACTGGAAAATATTTTTTTTAAATTTACTAACGACAATTTTTAAAATTAACATAGAAATTTTTTTAAATGTGTAAAAAAAATTGCATGAAAATTTTTTTTAAATGGGAAAATTGTTGCATTCGAAAAATGTAACAAATTTGTGGTCAGAAAAAGTGAAAAATGTTGCAATTTCGTTCTCGGAAAATATGGAAAACTTGTACTCTGAAAACGTAGACAATTTCGCAAATTTGTACTCAGAAAACGTTGGAATATTTTGCAAATAAATACTCAGATAACTTGGAAAATTGTGTAAATTTATACCTGGAAAACGTGGAAAATTTTGAAAATTAATACTCAGAAAACTTGAAAAATTTTGCAAATCTGTACTCCGAAAATGTGGAAAAGTTTTCCCATTTCCACTCGGAAAATGGGTCCTGAGCTAACCTCGTAGAAGTATTAATTTTGGATCGCCATGACAGCGTTGAATTTCCCTAACTTTTTCAAAATAAACCATTCTTCCTTGACTTTTTCAGGTCATTTTCAAGTTTCCTGACTTTTCCAGGTTTTGGGGAACCCTGTCCATGATTAATGATGATGATTCTTTTACCACGAAAATGGCCCCCAGAAATGCACTTAATTCAAAGCATTCAAATAAGTTACTTAATTGTTCACAACCGAAATTTAGTACAGCAAAATGGAATAATAAAACACTAAAATGCATGAAAATCATTATCGACATGCTACAGTATTCTTTATTTCAACAGGTTCATCACGTGGTGCATATAATTGTACTTAACCGTTAGGCAACCGGCTAACGGTCAATAATACATCGATTTAACAGAAATAAATCTCTCGTTTGTCGCGCATGGACAACAAAAATAACGAATGCGATAATCATGAAAATGCAGCTTTGACTCTTCCGGTCAGCTAGATTCATATTCTAGGACAAGCTGGACAGCACAAGGTGTTAAGGATGGGGGCGTGGCTCTATCCTGGAACTAAATGGAGTGATTTGCGAGGGAATCTTAGACACTCGTGAAATGCATACTGTATGATATGATTGTGACCCAAACAAAGAAAACGCTTTCCATGATCTTTCACATCAACAGTCCTCGGGAAGTTTCATTGGTGGCCACGTAAAGACTCCATCTCTTGTCCGTACCCTTGCTCGAAACGAAGTCGTGGCAGTGATTCAACCTATTTCACACCAATGTAGCACTCTTTTAACAAGATAAACACACGATTTTAAGTTTTTCTTTAGATTATGGAATGTCTTAAGAGTGCAGGAGACAGTAAGAGCATTTACTCATCGGAATTCAATAGTTGCGCATGGCTATCGCACCATTTGGCATAAAAAAACAAAACAAAATAGTTTTTTTATACGGTCCATATCCTAGACACTAGCCGCATCAGTTATTGCTTTTGTCATTTTGTTTGGTTGCACCATGCTTCGTTAAAAGTCGATTAACTAATGGCGAGTGTATTTCCATGATCGATAAATGCTAGCTCGCCAAAGGCACAGTAAATCTCGGAGTCTGTTTGAGGAGTTCGCCATGGCATTGGTTGGCCACTGGAGAAGTAGAAAACTAAAGGAAAACCTGAAAAAGTGACCACCTTTGAATGGTGATCACATGTTTATGTTGACCACTTTTTAGTGTATTGTTTTTTCTAGTTTACCATTTCTTCATAAAAATTCTCTGTATAGTGACCAGTGATCACCTGTCTAATGTGTACACTGACCATTGTGTGTTGTCTTTTTTGCAATTTTTACATCGCCAATGTACCTTAAAAAGTGACCAGATAACGGATGAGTCACGTTACATCTGCTTTAACTCTTGGACATGATGATTTTGTACTTTTTTGGTTTTTTTACTACGGGTATTACAGTCTACATATAGAAGTGCAGTGTACATGTTCATTATTTTAATTTAATTCAGACATTATTTGTATAGTGACCACCTGTGTACAGTGATCAACGTAGCATTTTTTTGTTGGTGGTCACTCTTAACAGGTTTTACTGTACTAGAAAAATTACAATATCCTAAGGTCATGGCCAACCCGATGCTATGGAGACTTCAAATGACAAACTCCTAGACCATCCTATGCCAATTCTGTTGTTAACCGAATTTAAGGAAGCATGGTGCAATGCTCGGCACAAATTCCCCACAAAAACTTGAGTAAATTGATTCTTATACATGTAAAGATGCTGTATTTACAAGTTGAATGATGCTAAATGCCCAGGAATGTCCACGACAAAAATGCAGTTTGGCCGCTGCGATCGATGCAACGGCATTTACTTGAGAAAAACTTTAGTTGATTGTAGACTATGGAATAGCGTTGAAATTTAAATTCAATTCAACTCAGTATTTCAAACTATAATTGAATTTCTGCGAGGCAGTGACAACACGTATCTCCAGTAACGTTTTTATATACAGCATGAGTAAAAACAGGGTTCCCCCAGAAATTTTATTTTCAACTTCCCTGACTCGAAAATTTTGCCAATTTGTACTAGGAACCGTGGAAAATTTTGCAAATTTGTACTCAGAAAAGGAGGAAAAGTTTGCAAATTTGTACTCAGAAAAGGAGGAAAATTTTGCAAATTTGTACTCGGAAAACGTGGAAAAGTTTGCACATTTCTACTCGGAAAATAGGCTACGAGTTAACCTTGTAGAAGTATTCATTTTGGATCGCTGTGCCTGCATTGAATTTCCCTGACTTTTTCAAAATAAACCATTCTTCCCTGACTTTTCCAGGTCATTCTCAACTTCCCTGACTTTTCCAGGTTTTCCAGGTCTGGGGGAACAATGTTATTACACTAGCGGAAAAACCCGGCCTTTCCCAGGTGAAAATTGTTGTTCGATTTTCTAATGGCTAATTTAATTGGGCCAAAAAATCTGCACTTGTGTACACTGATATAGCGTATTCGATCCTCTCACTCTAGAGTAGAGCAGTGCCTAGCCAGTGTAACCGGACTATGTGTATTTTTTTTTATCTCGTGTAACTTCATGACGTCATCGGTGTATTGCATCAGGTTTTTTCGGTCGAACGGGCGAGATCAAATCGTCTGCCTAAGCAGCGCCAATTTCGAAAAGAACAAATCAGGAAAGAACAGCAGATGAATTTGAACAAAAGCAGACGAAATATAATTATATAATCCGCCATGTTGGATGCTCCGACTACACTCGCTCAAGAGTCGGAGTAGCCGAGAGTACTCTGAGCAGATTTCTTGGTCGATCGAACAGCCCAGTTAGTGCACGGACTTCGAGCAAGTATGCACGAAGGAGCGGTCGAATGAAACCATTGTAAAAACCTACACTGAGATTACACTTTTTTGGAGCGATCGAATGAGCTATGGGTGTAAGTTTCTGCACTCGTTTCAATCGGTTGGGCAACATGCATACTTCAGTGTAGTCACACTGACTGATTTTGCCCTACGTTCCGTGTTCCATTGGGTTCATTACCTGCACTGAGTGTTCAAGGACTACACTGACGAAAGAGTCAGTGTAGTCAGTGTATCCAACATGGCGGACCGGTGACGTCATGAGCTAGCTTGCACGGCGCCAAAAATTTCACGACTTCAGGTTGCACTGGCTAGCCAATTGCACGTACTGCACTAGTGGGCCCAATCAAATTCGACATAACCTCTTTTATGCGATCAGGAGTTAATTTAGTTGTCCTTGTCTCCAAAAGATGGAGCTATATGATCTGGAGAAATCCCAGATGAGGAGGGAGGGGGAGGGGAGGTTTGACAGTTTTATGTCCCGGGGGTCAAATAAAAAGATGTATGGCCATGGAATTCCCCACGGAGTTAACGCTCTTGGGGGATGTGCCATAAGTGGCCAATAATATCGAAGCCACTATCAAACCCAGCCAGCCAGTGACAAGATGGACGCGATTTCTATTTTATATATAGATTGTAACATCGCCCAATATGGACAGCCCTGGGCATATTTGAAAATCAGTACAGGTGATTTAAAAAGTAATTTAAGACAAACTTAATTTAGGCGAAATTGTACTTTTTTACGGTAAAAACAATTTCTGAAAATTTTTATCTAATGGCCGGATACATACACTTTTTTTTTGCAAGCATACGTTAGACAACGAATTCTCACAAGATCATCCAATTAAATTATGATGGCCTTTTAAATACTGCGTACATCTAAGTAGTTTCTTCATCTCAATCAACATCAATCTCGTAGATTTTGCCAGTCGCAAATTGCTGGATTTTGTTACTAGAAAACTCAAAGAAAATTAAGTTTCACAAAATCAGCTAATTTATCCTGTCAAAAACCTGCACTTAGCTTTGAGGCCAAATGGTGGACTTTATGTGGATTTTAATTGAATTTAAATTAAGTGGATTTTACGTGGAAATTTGTTTGGTGGATTACTCGACGATTCCTGGTGGATATTTTCCATGAACTGACAATGAAAGTACTGGACAACACTAAATAGACCCCATGGCAATGGGTCTCATACATATAACAATTACAATATCATATATTGTAATGGGTTTCATATGAGATCCTATGTTTAATGCGACATTTGATTAAATAATTAAAAAATTCACATTAAATAACAGTATTTATTTAATATTAATTATCACATTAATGCCCCTAATGCTAGCTGAATCCTATTTGAAAATACTTTAAAATACATAGACACAATTTTTTCATGAAACAAATTGTTGGAACTTACCTGGTTTCGATCCTGCAACCTACCATCCATGGAGACATCACGTTATGTGTCATTTTTGCCGAAATTTTATCAAATTTGACCAAAAAATCATTTTTTTTTGTCAAAATTTAACCAAATTTCGGAATATTTGAACAAATTTCACGATAAACCTGTATTTCCTATTTTTAATTTTTGCCGTAATTTCAATTTCCTGAAATTTGTTCAAATTTGATGAAATTTCGGCAAAAAATTATAATTGGAAATAAGGCTTTTCGTGAAATTTGGTGAAATTTTGTCAAAAAAAAATAACATCCTAATTTCTCGTGAAATTTCCTGAAATTTTAGCATAAAATAACAATTGGAAGTACTGATTTTTCGTGAAATTTTCTGAAATGTGGTGCAATTTTGTCAAATTTCGTCAGATTTTCTTAAACATCCTTAAATTTCGTAGTCAATTTTTTCATGGAAAAAATTCAACAGAAATCCTTGAGTAATCTACTAAAACAAATCCACGTAAAATCCACCATTTGGCCTCAATAAAACATTCGTTTCCTCCTCTCTACCATCCTAATTTCACGGGATATCTGCGTGGATGGTAAAACCAATCGAAACCATGGATGGTAAGATGGATCGAAACCAGGTAAGTTCCGACAATTTATTTCATAAGAAATTGTGTCTACTGTATGACATGTACATGTATGTTTCTGCAAATAGGATTCAGCTAGCATTAGGAGCATTAATGTAAAATTAATGTGGTAATTAATATTAAATAAATATCATTTAATCATATGTTTTAATAAAAATGGGATCCCATATGGAACCCATTACAATGGATGAGACCCATTGCTATGGGGTCCCATGCATGAGAACTTTCACTTTAAAGTGTTTTCCAGTATTTTCGTTGTCAAAAAATTCACCAGAAATCCACAACTTATCCACATTTTGTCCTCAAAGGTATTAGTACGGGTTTTTGAAAGGGTAAATTAGCTGATTTTGTGAAACTTTTTGAGTTTTCTAGTAGCAAAATCTATGAGTTTGCCACCTTAATTTTTCAGTAAGGTACAAGATTACCTCCTGTCTTCAAGACTATAGTGAGAACATGTACAGTATATAGAGTATTGAGGTACTCACATGTCTTACATTTTCAGTAAGATTTATTCGCTAATGTTTTCACAAACTTTGTAACTTGTAATTACAGTCACTATAGACGATGTTCACAGAAATTCGAAATATTTCTCGTAGTTTTCGGTGCTAGCAAAAATAGGATTGTTAAAACTGATGCGGTATCGGCGAGCTAACAAGAGCTAAGTAGTTATTGCAAGGCCTCGATTGGGTTAGTGCTTTGTATAATGTACAGTGCATATATCTGTACAAAACTGGACGTAAATGGGAAAACGTCTTCAAAAAACACAATTCATTAATGAATCACACTTAGAAACATGATCTCAAGCACCTTGGGATTAGCATATTAAGTAAACAAATACTATCTCGATAATAATAGCAAAACGCAACATTTGAATGTCAAGTGGTGGCAGAATTGCACTAACTGACTAGCACCTGCCTCGCACACGATAGTCTCATAGAGATCCACCGACTTATCACTTACGTTAATGAGGAAATATAACTTAAAACACACGTAAAAAAGCCTCTAGTAATTTAATATGGGCAGTTTTTAGGCAACATAATTACTGAGTTTAAAATCCACTTAGCAGCCACATGGCCGAGCAAAATCCTAATTGTTGAACGCCATTTTGCTCCGGGACATGCCAAGTACTACCTGCGATAGGCATTCTCGCTTTGCTGCCGCGCAACTGTTGGACCTGCTGGAAGTTTCGGGACATCTCTCGATTTTCTACCCACTGTGCGGCTAAAAATGATGTTGGAAAGATGGACGACTGGTGAAAACAACTGAAGGGAATAATCACTAAAAAGAGCAAATTGAATATTTTAAAATTAAAAACTGGTAATTGAATATCTAACATTGAGCATTAATTAATGTGTGTGACTTACCAGCTTCCTGTAACGGGTTTCGCTGCATTACCGCTAATTATATATAGTGGAAATAACATCGAAAATACACAGCCTCTGAAATAGTTACATAATAGGGTAAATATCATTAAATGAGTCATTCATGTCCTGTCTTGCACTCAAAAACTTTATTCAAGCTAGGGGTACCTTATATAAATAGATTGCGGCAATTCCGTGACCACAGCAAGTGGGAGGCCAAAGCCCACAAAATAGGCCCAATTGCTCTCGATGAACGATAAGCGCTTATGCAATTCCCATCCTAAATTTGATATATTAAAATCAAAAGCACAGTTTGATTAAGGCGCCAATGGGAAGAAAAACAATCCTGTTGAGCATACAGACCCATATTTAGCCACTTGTACTCGAATGCATAAAGAGAATAGAGCAGGCACATATGAAGTAAACTCACGAGCCGACCAAGTAGAGCAATTGGCAAAAGAGTAACTAGATTACTCTGGTAAAGATAGAATGAAACAGAGGTTAATGATAGCGAGATAGAGCGAGCATTTCCTTATCTGCTGGCAAATATATCTTATGCTTATTGTAATATTCTATCATGAAAAATTATTTATTACAGAGTATTGATTTTTTTCTAACATCAAATCTAAAAAAAAATACTTATTTACTGTTGCTATCTAAAAAATTGAAGCTAATTTAGATAAAAAAAGCAATAACAGACTGTCCTCTTGATACGATAAATTCTTTCATCTAAATTTTTAATAAATTTCAAACACATCAAGTAAACTCTAGTATAATCAGTAGTTTAAAGCTTGTTTGATTCTCCAGCTTAAGGACCAAAATGCTCAGAACTAGCAAGCATTTGAAATGGAAGATAAAAGCGTCTTACCTGAATTAAAAACATAGTTTGTATAAGTATACTAAATAATATGTCAGCAATTAGCTTGCTGAAGCTGCTAAAAACTTGCGACCGTCCCCTTGAATGCACAAATGCCAAATTCGCAATATCCTGTTCAGATGTAGAAAAATTCACATAATCATGCCCTTAATGTATTTTGCAAATGGCTTTAAAAAAATAAGTAAAGTTTCCAAGTACTTCTTTTTTAACTATGATAAAACTCAACATTAGTCATTAATTGTGTTTATCGATGTTAATTGAAAACGACTAATTAAAATGATATCGTTTAACAAAACAATCTAGTACAAGTAGGTAAGAAATAATTGACAGCAATTTAATTTTGACGCAGTTTTAAAATTTGCCATTGACCATTACCAATGGTCGACATTGCTATGCAAAGCTTAAATAAATGTATGCCTTTTTTGTTCTAAATGATCATTTTCAGAAAACTACTAGAAAAGAAGAACATGACAGTGAAATATTTTTGTCAGATTGAATCACAGAGTAAAAAGTCGCAAAACTACCAAATATAATGCACATGGTAAATCACAGTAAGTAAACTTTACAAGGCTACTTCTAGTGTTTCAATTTTCACAGCTAATAAAATAAATCTTAAACATTGTCACTCTAAATTACGTAATTTCACTTATTCCGGCTGAAAAAAGGTTCATCTAAAACACCATACTCACTTGAAACCAAAAGCTGTTTATAGCCTTACTCAGAATAAAAATGGGAATAACCCACACAGCTTGGAAGGTGGTAGACAAGATTAGATTCATCCAAAACCAGACTGTGCCTGCCACAACTGGAGAGCTACCTGGACAGCAATAAACAAAACTCGGGGTTAACGATAAGCCAATATGACGCTTTTAAAAAAAAATTGGCAAGGTGATCCTCACCATACATAAGATGCGTCAGGGCACCCAAAGTAGGTAAAACCAGGTTTTCAAACACTGCTATGCTAATCTAGAACAGAATGGGACAGCTAATAACGTTTAAGCAGAAGAAAAGCCTGCCATTTAGACACTAATGCCTATAAGCTAGCACACTGAGGCTGAGGCCAATTCAATAGGTTAAATACTCACCCAAATCAAGCCGCCATTCAACAAAGAGCATCCCAGGATTCGGTGAAGGATGCGCGGCTCACTGAAAAGTCGTTCACATTGATTATTCAATTTCCAATATAACAGAAAGCATAGAGTACTGTATATTCCTAAATTCCAGAACTAAGCTGTCTTAAACATTACAGGCTTTCCTCAAAGGTCATTGACCAACATTATGAGGCATCACAGAGAGCTTATGGCATTTCGATATTGCAAATAATTTCTAATAATTTTTTTTAAAAAATCCGATAAAGGATGCAGCAGCTGTACTATAAACTGAACCATTATAACTAATCAATGAAAGTTAAATATAACTTGTCTCAAATGAGCAAAGATCATCATTACATAAAACTTTTTTTATAGAACCAGCATTATAGTAATTTGCGATGATGGTCAATGGTGAATGGCATCACTTGCAATGTCCAGCATGGCATTCTTGTGGAGTACATGTAACGTATGGGCACATACATCGCACCAAAAGACAAATCTTTAACATGTTTAGTAGGTAATGAATAAAATTACTCATTTTCCGATGGTTTAGGTTTATTATCTTGAGCAGCTCGTCTTTTTGCCAAGGTTCTTAAGTCTTTTACATCCACTGGTGGACGTTTTTTGGCCTTTGCCTTTTCTTGAGCACGGTCCAGTTGGTAAATCATGATTGTCCCACATACGGAATCCCTCATGCCCCACATCATCCCTGTCATCACAGACTGAAATATAACATGACAAGTGAAAACATTTGCAATGCATGTTAATTAATAGTGAAAACTTTATCGTAATTAGAAATATTAAATCCTATCTTTCAAAATAATAATCTCATGAACAAAAAATAATTCAATGAATTTGTATTTGTGATAACTGCATACTTTGTTTTGAAGATGGTAGATTTCTGCTGAATTTTAAACTGCAGGAGCTCTAGACGTGGTAAAGTTAAAAAATATATTGTTCTTGTAGGTAAAAATAATATAAAATGGTATTTCGCTGTATATAGTCTACTTAAAATTGTAAATTTAGACTTATCCCTGTCCAAACAAGAAACACGTTCTTTGTTCTTAAACGTAGGCCTACAAATCAAAAGTGAATTCATAGCTAGGACAAGACAATAGCAGTTGTACGGCTGCAAATATTGTTAAGCCATTTTAAAAGATGAGTTTCCTGATTTGGCAAAACTTACTTTAACATTGTCCATTTCGAGCTGTCGATATCAATTGTTATATCCTCCAATATGCATGACCATAAGACTAATTTCCGGCCCTGACTTCACGGTTAAGCACTTGACGACATTACACACTGTATATTTGGAGGACAAGACTGGTTTCAGCTTCTTGTATCTAAACGAGCACGTTGCAACAGCATAAATTGTCATAAAATCGTGATAACAAATTTAATTTTAACGCAACCTTGACCCACGGATATCTATACGTTTTAAGACTTCCAAAAAAACAACAACTATTGCATATAACAGGAATATGAATAAATAGAAAAGCATGCTATTAACTGAATCAAAAACATCTATTCAATCAATCTAACACTTTTAAAGAATCTAATTAAAATTAGAAATTGAAACATACTCGACATAGATCAAACGAGCGACATCAGCTGGTAGAACAGCAGCCGTTCGATTGCGCCACCTGTTGAGCAACTTCGTGATAATGCTAGTCTTGCCAAATGGGGGTTAAATCTTCCAAATGATGCAATTTTACATTAAAATTTCAATATACAGAGTATTTATTTTTTTCATTTATCAATTTTTTGACATTAGATTTCCTGTAATTCTGAGCCTCACTCAATCAATGACAATTAAGCGTTACCATCATGTGGGCAGTACCATGTTTGAGGCGCCCCCAATCGTAATCTTTGAAAGCTTTTCAAAGTTTGAAAAAATTATTTTTGTTTATGATAAACAAGTAATCGCGAAGTTATTCTTGGATAAGTGGATCGAATTTCATCGAAAGGACTTTAGAAGCCCAGGAGTGATTCAATTCAACACTTCCCCATCTCTCCTGTGGTCGGTTTTAACTAGTTTTCGGTAACAAATGGGTTGAAATGGCATTGCGTTTGATCATGTCGCCCTTGGCCTTCATGGCAAAAGTCGTCTTATAGACACGGTCTGCAAATAAGCTTAGAAAATATAACTGAAATTAAGTATGCCGTATCTTTTTAATTCAAAAAAGTCCATCGAGTACAATATGACACAACCACATCATTGTGTCGATCTACATGAGCTGGTAAAGTCTTCGTGGCTATCAGACATTGTGATTTCTGTTACAGGAAGGTGGGAGCACAAATTTATCTATTTATGACTTGTATGCTACGTACAGCTGTACAGTGAGGGAGAAAAGTATTTTAACACCCTAAAATGCCGAATAACTTAATGAATAATTACATTTTTGCATTAATAAAATGTTATAATGAAACAAATGAAAAATAATCCAGACACTTTATGAAAATTTCAGCTTGAAGCAATATAAAGAAAAATTGTAAAATGAATTAATGAATTATGGGGAAAAAAGTAATCAACACCTTCTGTTAGCTAAAGGATCAGATGAGTCTAATTGTACTTGGAAAAATCTTTTTTATGTAAAAAGGGGGTTTATAAATGTTTTCCAAACACTTGGCGTTAAAATCAGAGAATGTTTTGACACTGAAAATGACCAGAAATATTCCACATAACACAGGTATAAAAAAATTATGGCCAATTTTCAACAGAAAAAACTTACTCCATAGAGTTTAGCATAGCAGTGGCACTGTTCATTCACACAGAATTAAAATTATAGGCCTACATCAGGAATTAATTTAAAGAACTACACTGTACTTTCTCCCCATTCAATGTACTGTGTTGAATTACTTTTTTCCCCAGTCATTTTACTATTTTTCTTTATAATTTATTTTATGTTCATAGTTTCAAGCTGAAACTTTCATGAATTGTCTGAATTATCTTTCATTTGTATCGGTACACATTTTATTGTAAAAATTCAATTATTTATTAAGTTATTCGACATTTGTAGGGTATTGAAATGCTTTTTTCCCTTATCAAATAATTAATTACATGTATCTTATTGCATATTTAATGTTAATTTAGTTTTAGAAAATTCGTTATACCCGATTTTATCTTGAGCAACCAATATCTTTCAAGGAATTTTAATTTTGGGTTGAATACGTAATGATGCATGTGCTCTACGTACATTTAGAAAAGTATTCATGAATTTTGTTCTGTAACAATAGGGTTCGAGCATTCAAGATTACAGATAACTTACTCGAGCTTGCTTGTGTGATGCCCTCTTGCAAAGATCTAAATTGTTTCATTATCATTGATGTATCCATGGTGGAGCCCATTTTGATGATTCCTGGACACTTAGTGAAGATTTTTGCTGAAAGGACCTCCACAGATGCCCCAAAAACCTTTAAAGCTACTGTACTAACCCTAGAAAAACTTTAAATTTAATATTTAAATTTCTGAGTTAATTGTTAACAAAAATACATACTTACAGATCATCAAGTCATTGGAAGGCATGGATATGGTAGTTTTTGGCAAAGTTTTTAAAGCAAGAAAGGATTACTTCGGAGAACGGATTTCTTCATGACTGTTCTGAAAATTGTCTACAATAAACAAAGGCATGCATATTAGACTTAGCATTCTCCAGAATTTATGAGAATACTGAAGATTGCTTGTTTGCTCCTTTGATTATTTGCTCAGAGATGGACAAAAAAAAAATAAGCTTGACACTTGACAAATAAGTGTTTATTAAAAATAATATCAGTTTGAAATACAATGTCCTTGTTAGTTATGAGCAGATTAATGATTATATTGTACTGAATTGATTTTGTAATTTTGAGCTACTGTATCTGGCAAAAAATGTTCAGAAATATCTGCATTAGATGTTGTAAACAGAAGTTTTACACCGAGGTAAATAATAACATCTAAAAGCTTCTCAGTCAACTGAAAATATAAAAATATTATTTTGCTTGAAACTGATAGTTTTGGAAAATGTACTTTTTATGTTGATTTAGAAACCAAGAAAATATTGCAATAAAGTAAAATGCGTACTGATTGCATATCTAAGGGTTTTAAATTTTAAGAATGTATTGTAAAATTTCACTCTAAAGTTGAAAAACTATCATTATCAACTTGCTAATAATATCAGACCAGAATTAACATGTTTCTATGTCAAATTGTAACTGCAATTTGATGCATCAAATATCTGTTTGTTACTGTAGAATCTTGCATTATGTGTATGGCGATTGTATATTTTTATACTCGTTATTAAACTCAGTACCCTATTTATGGCAACATAAAAATATGCTAAATACTCAGGGTGGCCACAAGTTAGGGAAGTCAAGGGAATAAAGTGTTCATGGAAGTCATGGAAATTTTCCCAAATAAAAGCAAAATGCTATCCATGCACTCAGTCTGCCAGCTGCTCCATTCCCAATCCTCTTCAGCTAGACTTGTAACAAAATCCAGTGTTTTGCCAAGCTTCTCATTGCAATTGTTATTTTATTTTTCATTATGACAAAAAAATGGATATGCATTAACGAGTAAGTTTTGGTCAGGGAAATTCATCTTCTATCATCAAGTGGTTGGAATTGAACTAACAATTGACGCCATTATCAAAACTATCAATGCATTCTTTGCCGATTCGTGTTTTAGAAATAAAACAAAGTAATTCTTTCTGGTTGCAGTATTTTACGGCGTCAATTGTTTGTCAGGGAAATTGAAAATGAACATTTTGTGGCCACCCTGATACTTTGTTAATGCCATTTGTATTGCATTATTTCCCATAAAATGTTAAAAGTGAAGATTGGTACCAATAATGTGACCTCTCCACAGAATAGTTCTAATAGCTGTAAGCTATATCCGCACTTTCACGTGATGATAAATCTTTGTTGCACCGATTCTTTGTTGATCCCAAAGCAAAATTAGGCAGAACGCTGATTGGCAAAATGGACGGTAATTCCACGTAAATCAAAATTACTCTTATAAGGAATTATAGTCAGACCTTAATTCAGAATTCCTTCTTGATGGTCCTGAACAAGTCTTTAACCTGAAAAAGACAAAACTGTCAGACAAATACTATTGTTGATTTGAGGAGAATGACTGGAAATAGTACAGATATTTTGAGGAATTTATCCTCCAGTTTTTCATCAAAAAGTCTTTATCAACTCAATATAGAATGTTGCTCGATTTGCCGTTGCTTTTTCAAGACTGAAAACCACCAAATCCACTTGGAATTCTTAACCTGTCTTTGCAAGAACCTCATCATTTAACATTTTATAAACATGTTTCCACAAATAAAACTAAAAATTGAAAAAATACTTTACTACAGCCACTTTAAATGATTCAGCAAAATAGGACCTGATGGCTGTTTATTTAAACAATAGGCTAGTATCGCCATACAGAATTGTTGAGCTTGTATCTTCAACAAATTTACAGTAATACAAATATCTGTATTCAATTTTTTTGCAACTGATTGTAATTTAGTAACAATTGATAATGATTAATTGTAGTTTACCATTGAAAATAGAAGGGTCAAAGATTTTTAAGTAATGAAAAGTTATCTTGCCCTCTTTCGGTCTTGATGAACTAGATTTTTCGGGAAGCTTGTGCCATTGCAATTTTTTCGCGAACTGGGGCTGCCTCCATACTGCAAAAGAGTTTTCACGATCTCGTATTGGACAATTTCAATCTCTTTGTTCAGCATGGCCGCGCAATGTAATGCTGTTCCATTTTTGCTATTAATGTTGATTGCATCGGCAATTCTGTTGCAGCATTTACAGACTATGGTTACCAATTCTGGAATACCTCGCTCCACAGCCATATGCAGTGCCGTTCGGTTTGTGTTAGGTTCCTGAAACGAGCATGAAATTTACAATCAATCTCTGCACCTACCAGTTTAAATACTTATAAGGAAAACTAGTGGTAGTCGTGCACGTTTTGCCACCGCATTAAAATGTTACAACAGTCATGAAATGTTTAGCATTCAAGTTATCAGTTTAATATAAATGGATTGTTTAAAAAAAAACCTTTGCAATCTACCAAAGGAAAAATGCACACAACTATCAGCCATAAAGTATCTAAATAATATCATAAAGTTAACTAAAACCAGATGTTGGAATTCTCATTAAAAAAAAGAAATTACCAGAAAACTCAAGTCTGCTCCACATCCCAGGAGCATGCGGATAAATAGACTCATATCCTGTGACTCGCTGTGATGTTGCACAGCAATATGCAATGGAGTTAGCCCTAAAAGATGAAACAAAATCAGAATATAGACAATAATAACTGATGCACGCCACAAAGAAAAAGATTGACAAAAAGAAAGGTCCCAGAAATAATTTTAATGATCCATAAGACTAAAAAGAACATTGCAGTTTATTCAATTATTTGGTGATTAGACTATCATTTAATTTCTGTAAACTTCCTCAATGTTGGCATAGAATGATGCTTACCATATTTATTACTCTTATTCAGCGATATGTGGGCATTCTTGCATAAAACATTGCCAACTGCTAGATATTCTGGCCCTTTCATTGCTACCAGATGCAAGGGTGTGTTACCATCATTGCAAGCGAGGTTTGGGTCTGCACCATACTTAAGAAGGTACTCCGTTAATTGTAAATTGTTCAAGAACACTGCCACATATAAGGGTGTCTGCAAATTGATGAAAATCAAAATTCATTAATAAAAACTGCTTATATAAATTTCCTTCATGTTTATGTTTTACTTCTTTATGGCATAGGCATGGTTGAACACATTTTCTGAAATTTGTAGAAAGTTGGAACCAAAACTTTACAGATACAAAGCAGGCCTATACTCATATAACATTGACAAATATTTTTTTTTTAGTTTTTGGGGACGGTCTTTTAGGAAGGCCAATCTCACTGATGTACCATCAGATGCCAAATCAGCAGTTTTCAGGATACAACATTTTATCGGCTATTAGGCAACTTACCTGACCTAACTTGTTCCTTGCATCAATGTACACTTTGTTATTGCCCCGATTCTCCAAAATAAAAAGTGCTAGGTCTGGAATGTTATTAGCCACTGCAATATGTAAATTCCTGAAACAGTAACAATGACACAAAAATAAAATAAGTAAGTGGCAGGAACACTTTGACCCCACCCACTATTTCAAGTGGTGATATTTCAATGCCATCTCTTTTAAAGGGAACAATGATAAATTTCCGGATGTTCTGGCAAAAAAAAACGATGTCATTAAATTATTGATATACAGTACATTTATTAGATGAATAGGGGATTAAAGAGAATGTTCTGGAATAAAACATGAAGGAAATACAGGTATTGGAATAAAGTTAAAATATTAAAGAGTGAGATGAGTCACACTGAGCAAATATCATCAACCATTAAATCATTAATTAAAGTTGGCTGCATGAACAATAATTATCATATACAACTTACGTGTCTCCATCTTCATCGAAAATCAAGTCCAAGTATTCAATTCCATACTGATTTGGCAGATTCGTACTGGTAATACACGACCCAATTATTCGCCCAGATGATTGGGGGATTGTCATCGGGTTGGATGAAAGCAGAGTATCTTAATTTTGATAAAACTATTATCAGAGCATAACCTAGTTTGCATGTTTGCTGTGTGACTAGCAAACATCAGGAAATGTTTAAGCATATCTCTGCAAATGTTTTTTTTTTGTAAAGATAGACATGAATAAAATTAAACCAACATTTTGAAAGTATTATCGTTTTACATGTGTTGAGTTTTAGAAATTTTAAAATCCATATAATTCAACAGAAAGCATTTTCCCCAGGTCTTACTTGATGATATATGGTCATTCCGGTGAGTGGAAGGCGCCTTTGTCATGGTTTCAGATTTAACGGCATGGACTTGGAGGCGTGGTCGTGGAGGATCCTGAGTTAATGTACAAGTTTCCACTAAGCTTCCTGGTGATACTCTTCGTTTTTGTAGAGGGTCGGATGTATATGCACCGACTGCAACATAAAATGACAATATGACTGAAATTATTTCATCTGGAGACAATACTTTGGTCAAAAATAAGAAACATCCAGCCTAATGCTGGGGTTACTTACCAATTTTCTTTCATCAAACGACAAATAAATGCACATTATCAAGTTCAAATTAATATATTTGGAGCATCAAGATTCCATGCAGTACACTAATATAATAAACCATTGTTACTATAGAATCTGGACTTACCTTTTGAGAGGTGATCTCCAGATTTTGGCAGAATGAAAGTAAACTCTTTCATCCTCTTGTCAACCTTTTCTTTTATGGTGGTAGCGACAGGCACCAACTTGATCCGTGGTATGGGATCTATGGGTGGAACAGCGGAGATGACAGGCTGCACCTTTGGTGGCATTCCGGAATTGGCAGCTGACACCACTACTACATCCGACACTGGTAGTGCCACAGGCAGCACTTGCGTTCCGGTTAATTTGAATGTAGAATGGACGGGTTGCAAAGTGGCGTTCTGCTTGACAGAATGTGTCATAGGTGATGTTGATACCATTCTGTGCATGTCTCCACTTTGAGACATATCATCAATGTTCCCGTAGTGAGTGTGCAAAATGTTGCGCACCTTATCAACTGCCTCTTTGGCCTCCACATAACCAATATCACCGGACTGTTGAATCCAATCAAGAAGAGTTTCCGAACCTAGGGAGTCAATAGGTTTACCTGTCATATGTTGACTAACAAGATCCTGTGGAGGTGGGCTGCCATCAGCAACTGCAGTGGGGGGTGTCATAATACATAACCCTGCCAAATCTGTAGCATCTACCTCAGTTCCTTCTTCTGGAGAACCTACAATGGACTGCGATTGGCTGTACAAGTACTTTACCTCTGGGCTTCCAGCGCTCTCGAAGGACTGATTGCTATCCTCAGGAGTAGTGCGAAATTCCCAATTTGAAGCAGAATCCATGTTTGGGGACTTGTTAAAAATGTTGGCCACTTCGTCACGAGTGAGGGAAAGCTCTGCTGCAGGTGCAGACATGTAGATTGGCTGCTGCTCAGCTACAGGTTTCCTGGTACTCTCGACCTGCACGATCCCACCGCCAGCCAAGATTTGTTGGATCTTGAGTGCGCTCACATTCGAAGGTGGCGAGGAAGATGCAGACAAGGCGGGTGATATCTTCCCCTGAGCCATGTTTTCATTTACAGTGTACGATCCACCACTGTGCATGAAGGATCGGTGGTTGGAAGGCACATTCAAACAGGGTGTTGTAGCGCCTCCTTGAGTACGAGGTGAGAAGATTGGCAAAGTACTCTGGAAGTTCTTTGATCTGTACCGGAACTGATCAGACCCGGAAACGGGCGACTTGAACGGATCAGAGCTGGAAACAATTGGTGGTATTGACAGAACAGTGCCAGGAATGGGTGATGTGGATTTGTCATTGCTGGGAATGGGTGACCAGGACAAATAAGAGTTGGAAACGGGTGAACTGGACTGATCAGAGCTGTAAATGGGTGAACGGGACTGATCAGAATTGTAGGGTGAACTGGCCTGATCAGAGCTATGAAAGGGTGATTTGGACTGATCAGAGCCAGAAAACGGCGATGGTACACTGTTGTATGGGTGGCTTCTTCCCTTAGACAGGCGGTGTTCCTTCTGGAGGCCTCGTAACGCCATATCAGATGGCTCATCATCATCATCATCACTGCTAACCCCTTGATAGTCTTGATCGTCTTCTTCATCGCTTTCCTGGAATCTCGATGGAACTTGGGACTCCTTTGGCATCAGCAGTACTCTTCTAGGCTGTAAGCAATTTTTCCGGGGTTCCGTTTTAATTGACAAACATGAAAACCTGGCTTCCACCGATGCGTGTTCCAAAGAATTACTTGACGAGGATGCCTTTGGGATATCGGCTTTTGTATCAACACCAGTTTCACTACTGGCATCGCTGTCCTTCTTATCATGTTGGTTATCAGAGTCGTCTTTGCCACTCTCCGTGATTCTTGGTGAAGCTGCTAAAGGTGGCTCTAGCACTGGAAAAGGGCATTTTCTCGAAACTTCAGTCGACAATCCACTTTGCACTGGCCGCTTGTCTGAATGGCCGTTTGTAGAAGATAATTTTGCTGGAGTGACTTTAACATTGCCATTGATCTTGACACTGGCAATGCTATTGATAACCCTTTGGTGGCAGCCATCATCTGAATCTTCATCTTCGCAGCCCTGGTTCTCTTGCAAAGGAAATTGTGATAGTTCTTGTATGGAAGATCCATTTCGAACAGCGCTTGTAGCAGTCCCATTGATATTAGCTCCGCGACCTCTTTTGACGATGTGTTTCAGGTCAAACAGCACTGCGTTCTTCGTATTGTTGCTGTCCATCTTTTTCACCTCAATCTGTTGGTCAGTATTTTTTAAGCTCAGCTTGCCCATTGAATCAAGCAATGAGTCTTTCTTCTTGGCGTAGTCTATGGCAGCTTGTTCGCCATCGCCTAGCTCGGTAACTTCCACACCCATGATTTAATCTGCAAGCAACAAGAATATTCAAACTGAATATAATTACAACGCAATACATGTACTGTAAAAGCCGCACCGCTTTACGTACGTAGGTAGGAAAATGATGCTAGTATGGCCAGAATTTGTGATAAACTGTAGATCGACTTTGTATACGAAAGTAACAGTAGGGTATAGTTCAATATACATGTACATGTATGTGTATTTTAAATTTTTCAGAAAATAAACCGAAACTTTCATGTACAACATGATAATTGAATGACTCAATTGTCACCACTTTCACATACTACAGACTGTTTATCAGGTAATTACAAAAATAACTAGATTGCAATTCCAAAGATAAGACCATGTTTTGCAAACAGAGCACTACAAAAAGACTTAATTGCTGCGTATAACAGACAACTGCCTTCCAGTTCCTATACAGAGAAATTTCAAATTGCAAAAAAAATATTAATAATAAAAAAGCCAACATAACAAATAGGACCCTTCAGAGAAAAGAAGTTGGATAATTGTCTGAAGCTTAAGAAAACAGTTGCAAATTTGTGCTCGGAAACTGTTGGAAATTTTGCAAATTTGTCCTCAGAAACCGTTGAAAATTTTGTTAATTTCTACTCGGGGAAAACGTGGAACATTTGCCCTCGGAAATTTTTACAATTATTGCCATTTTTTCCTTGGGAAAACATTGGAGATTTTAACTCGGAAATACGTGGAAAATTTGTCCTCGGGAAAACGTGGATAATTTTGCAAATTTGTACTTGGGAAAACGTGGCAAATTAGTCCTCCGAATTTGAAATTATTGCGAATTTGTATTTGGGGAAACGTGGACAATTTTGAAAATTTTTACTTGGGGAGATGTAGAAAATATTAAAAATTTGTTCTCGGGAAAACGTGGACAATTTTGAAAATTTCTACTCAGCAAAATGAGGAAAATTTGTCCTCGGAAATTCTTGAAAATATTGCGAATTTGTCTTTGGGAAACGTGGAAATATTTTAAAATTTGTACTTGTGAAAACGTGTAAAATTTTGTAAGTTTATCCTCGAGAAAAATGAACATTTTTCAAATGGACCCTGAACTAACCACAAACAAGTAGAAGCATTAATTTTGGATTGGGATTTGGGACAGCATCTATACGTTGATTTCCCATGACTTTTTCAAAAACAGTCATTATATTCCCTGACATTTACAGGCACGTTTCAATTCTCTGACTTTCCAGGTTTTCCAGGTCTGGGTAACCCTGTACATGTATATCATGTCATGAATTTATTTGATGACATTATTAAAAATAAGTAATTTCATATCATGATCTGGATAACTCTAGATTACGTTTCTTTAAAGTTTATTTTGTAATTAATGTTAAGTAATTTCTGTTAGATCAGATTGAAATTTTCAGTTCAAGTAAAGCGCGTGAAACAAAACATAGTATTAGTAATAGAAATATAAAATCTTACCTTTTTCTTTCTAATTTACTCGTAAGTCCAAAAAGAAAATAACACTGCACTGACTGGAATGTAGATGTTGGAACTTGGACTTGAACACACAGAATATGGACTGCTGGAATCTAATGCTACTCCTGGTCTTCAAGCATTAGATTCCAGCAGTGAATATGCTGTGTCTATTCTGAATTCAACATTCACATTTCAGTGAGAATCAAGTCAGTGCTATTTTCATTTTGGATAATGCCACACTCTCCTTCCCCCCTTACCTAAGCCCCTGGCTGAAACCCATTTAAAAATGAACAATCTAACCCACATGCTATTCAAATTTTGAAAAATCTAATCAAAATATTATTAAGCTGGGCAACATATTGAAAACTTTTGAACTCTGTATTCTCCAAAACCTTATTTTCATTATCTAGTCCAATTCATGCATGCATTTCAATCACAATATTCTGAAGTTGATCAAATAACGCCAGATTTTTTTGAATACCAACCATTATTAAATTTCTAATCTCCATGAAAAGATAAAAAGATTATAGCAAAGCATTTGAGACAATTATTATTCGTCTATCTCATAACAGTAATTTCTGTAAACCTTTGATCAATAGTAACCAATTGAGGCATGCCAAGCTATCAACGAGTTGATAAACTAAACGGAAGTCAGCAAATTAATTCCAATGAGATTGTCTCTACAATAAACTTTGAAATCATGTTATTTTAGGATGAAGGACATACAGTAACTAAAAGCAAAGAAATCACATATTTCATTGCTATTTTTTTTGCAAGGCAAGAGAAAGGTTTTTGTATGCTGATTTTTTTTATTGACATAATCTGGAGATAAAATAAACGTGAATCTCAGTAAAAGCTGAAACGAATTTAACCTACTGTGATTTAACACAACATTGCAATAAAATAAAAGTAAATTGTGATCTTTTTTATTATCTCGAAATGATTTTTTTACAAAACGAAAATGTTTGATTGTATGGAAAAACAACTCTGGAAAGAAATACTTGCCTATTCGAGAAACTGCTACTTGTGAGTTTTTTGTGAAAGTGCCCAATAAAACTGGAATCTTCATTTATCGAAAAAATATCGTTTGAGAAAAACAAACTATTTTTTGAAATAACTGGAACGAAGATGAAATTATGAGAGAGAGGCTTGTGCGTGTACAGCATTAAGTTCTTCAGATGAAATTATGAGAGAGAGGCTTGTGCGTGTACAGCATTAAGTTCTTCTTATGGCTAACTGAGCAATAGATACCAAGGTCGATGATTTCATACTTTATTAATTTCGACTAAGATCCACCAATCAGTAAATTTAGCTCGTATTTTCCTGAAATCCAATCAGTTTAACCCTTTGCAGCTCGCTTATTCAAAGCGACCTTTGAGACTGTGTCCTCAATATTCGTTACTTACAAAGACGTAACCAACGACTGTAAAAAGTGCCATTCGTAGAGCTTCCGCTCGAGTACCCTTGTTATTGTGGATGTTGCCGAAATGGATCAGCATTTGGCAGTCATGCACCATCGCGTCGTTTACTTTCAGTCTTCTGAAACCACTTTATGACGGCAATGGAAACGTACACAGTCTGTCGTTCCAAGGGTTTTATGCACCGCATATTTCATAACATCCAAAAACAGCAAATTAGAGAAACGCCTCAAATTTTGAAAATGGAAAGCAATGAAAAGTGGAGAAATTTTCAAAATTGATTTAAATTCAGCAACAAATTGTGGATTTTTTTTTTTCCCAAAATCGAATTATCATTATATTATAATTTCACCAAATTGATCAATGGATATGTGAAAATGTTTGCCAAAAATGAACAATAAAATGTGTTTTTATACTAAAAATGACCAATAAAATATGAGAAAACTTCCAATTAGTTTTAAAATTGCCACTAGAAGAGGTTATAATAATCCTGGAAAAGTGAAATACCAGTTCATGATTAAAGTTGTATAGCTGGGACAATAAGAAATGTACAATCCTGACCGTTTGGCTCAACGCACATTTGCGGCATCCCACGATAAACGCACACTCATGTTCAAGTGTACATGTACAAACTTAAGCACGCTGCACAGTGGGGCCACATGCATGAAAAGTTAGCCAAAAGTCATTTTTCGAAATTCATATCCAAGTTTAATAGTTGGTGGCTTTCAAACAGCATATGTGGGGGCATTCAAAACCGTTTTCATATTTTCTGTAACATAATTCTTTAACGAGTTATGATGGTTTAAACTTGTACATTTTTCGAGGGTCATGGCAGCTTTTAAAGAGCACGAATATTCCACACATTTCGACACTAATTTTTTTTTGATAATTATAACTGGAATATAATTCAAGTTTTATGATTTCATTAGTTTCATATTAGTAGGCTTCTTCGTATTTTTAGTATTCTTTTTAATTTGTTAAAATGATTTAACCGGAAAAAAGCAATACAATCTAGTAGATGATAGTCAATTTTTTTCTTATGACATAAGAAACTGGAAAAAAAACCATTCTACATATTTGCACTTTTTAAAAATATTCTACATTTAATCTTAAAGATTTGCCTATGCGTTTTAACGAGTCAAACGTATAGGATAGATTACTTTTACTCACTTCTTTTAGTATTTAGTTCTATCCTCTCCCCTTTGCCGGTCGTCCTGTATGGATGGCCCCTAACAGGAGTCGACATTTGTAACTGCCCTCATTTAGGCTCTCTACCCTCATTTGCCATCGGACTCCCCCTTAACACATACTATGTACTTCTAAATGGGCATCACTAATCTTACAGGTGGATCAACATGTATTGAGTCCCTGAAGCTAGAGCTGTTTTATGGGCACTCTTAAAAATCGGAAACTTGTTAAAAAAAAGTGACTACATTGCCGGGGCCCTATGGGGAAAGGGCCCCTGAATCCCGGGTCCTCTTTTGACTCCAAAACAATACTTGAAGTTGGCCACAATATGTATTTAATTATGTTTTATAAGTTAAATTTAAGATAAAACAAATAAAATAATTAGTGCCAACTTTTCATTCATGTGGCCCCACTGTGCGCTGCAGGCTGGTACGAAAAAAAGGGGAGCTCGAGGATTGCGGCTTTCATCTACATGTTCATGTATACCGGTGCCCCAGAGACAATTAGGCGTGCTACATACCATAGAACAAAATGTGGGTTAATAGAGGTTTTAGTAATGAGAATATATCGCACCTTTATTCATTCCGACGTCAGAGGAGACCAAATCCGCTGAACTACAAGAAGTTTTAAGAATATAGGGGACATGGGTTCGCTCATCACAACAACGCAATTAACACCCCTATGGGCAATATTTGAAAGTGGGTCCTGGTACTGTATTTGGCAATCTTTTTCCAAATTTTTTTATTGAATAGGTCACGTGGATCAATTAGAACAGTGATTCCCAAAGTGGGCGTACCGCCCCCCAGGTTGAGGACCAACCGCCCACCCCCCTGAGCAAACTTGCAAAAATGATGCGCTGAAAAGTTTGATTAATACTGAAAATGGAAAATTCCCCAAATAAATTCTTACTTTCAAATGTGCAAAGAACAACACTGGAAACGTCCAACTTTAGCTGGTGTGTTTTCAGCGACATCAAAACAAGACAATGATGAGTTACATTATTTATTTCAAGAACGGGAATTAAAAACGGGCGGTAAGTTAACTTTTTTCGAAAAGGGTAAGTTTTGTTTCGAAACTAGGGGGGCGGTGAGTACCGGTACGTTTTTTTTTCGAAAAGGGGGCGGTATAGGCAAAAAAAGTTTGGGAACCTCTGGTTTAAACAGTATTTCTTATTTTGGGAAGTCTTATATAAAATTTGATCGAAGTTTGGATGAAAACTAGGTTCTGTACTTTTTAACGAGAAATTAATTTATAACGCACCAATTTCTTTCATATCGTCTGAAATTCGTTGAAACGAAACGTATAGCGCAAATGCTCGGAAATTAGAAAATGCTGGTATTTCGTTTTAACCGAAAATTCGTAATATCCGAATTTGGAATTAGCAATAACCAAAAACACCAACATTATTCGTCCATACTCGATGATGGGGACTGGTAATGAGTTCGTAATGCACACTGCATCAGAAATTCGTTTAAATTAAGCGATTTATTCGTGTCACCTGCATGCAAGTTCCACCGTATAGTTCGTAAATACGTTGTTTTGATAAATTAGAGGTGGTTAAAAAAGCGAGACTGTACCTCGTAACCCTTTGTGCAACGCCTTTGGCGAGATAACAAATAAATTAAAATTTAAAAAAAAATATACAGTACTTTCAATTTTCCGAAATAAGGTCAGAGTAAAAATCCACGCAACACGGGTGACAGTCACGGTGTCAAAAATTTCGGTTAAAAAAAACATTTTCTCTCGATATCAATTCACCTTCGCAAAATGTAAGATTTTGGTAAAAAAAAATGTCTTTTATAAAGCCTCAACAACTTTTTTTTGTGTAAAATGAAATCACATTCCTTAAAGCCGTATCAAATCGAGAGACTCGTTCCAATTCACGCAAAACCGATTCAGGATTTTTTTTTGGCAAAATCTGCTGACGAAGAATTACTGAAAAAAGACTAAATTTAAATAAATGATCTATGCTGAAAAGTAAAGAAGAAGAAGAAACGATATTCTGATTTTGTTATACATTCATTATAATGTAATTTTAAAAATGTGTTAAAATAAACTTTAAAATAAACTATTTTCAAATCATTGAAAAATAATTAAAAAATATTACTAATGATTAAAAAATAATTAAAAAGGATTGAATAATACTTAAAAAATGATTCAAAAAATACTACTAATGGTTGAAAAATAGTTAAAAAGTGATTGAGAAATACTACAAATGATTGAAAAATAGTTAAAAATGACTGAAACAACAATTAAACGAAATTGAAAAATGATTAAAAATATTAAAAAATACGAAAAAGAATTAAAAAATTCTAAAAATAATTTTAAAAAAATTCTAAAAATAATTTTAAAAAAATTCTAAAAATAAGTAAAAACAATTTCCTCGAAATTTCCCCCCGTCTGACGCACTGCATGGCCGACCCTCGCCGACCTTTAACCTTATTTCGAATCCTCGCTACACTGGTAGCATCTACGTGAGATATAATTAAAGGCTCATAAAATACCGAGAATTAAAAGCCGCTAATTGCCCGATTCGTGACGCAACCGCTTTTCGATACTCTCCTTTTATTTTCTATCGTAATAAAACGAACGAAAACCAGTCTTCTAATAATAATTGATACCCTCCTAATAACGTTTCATTTTCGGTTTAACGAAAAATAAAAAAGCCACTCGCCGAATGTATCGAGTCGGTGATTTTTAACGACCAATTTTACGACTAAAAATCAGCACAATAATATTTTAAGCTCGCTTTTAATGCTCATTTTTACGCGCATCCTAAAAATCAATTTTCAGACATTTCCTGGCCGGGTCGAGTTTAAAATTTCCAAACATTAAATTCATTTAAATTTGTAAATAAACAACCTTCGCACACGTGTTTCAGATGTCTGGTGTTTTTGATTACAGGGTTCTCCCCAGAAATTTCATTTTCAATTTCCATGACTTTTCCTTGTTTTAAAAAAATGCTCTATCCAATGACAATATGAAAAATTCACATTTTGCAAAATCGATAATAGAAAATATTTTTTCCAATTTTACTAACGACAATTTTGAAAACTAACGTAGAAAATGTATTACAAATTTAAAACATCTGCATCATTTTTTTTTTAAATGTGACAATTTCGTATTCGGAAAATGATGAAAAATTGTGCTCGGAAAACGTGGAAAATTTTGCTAATTTGTACACGGAAAACGTTGAATCGCCATGACAGCGTTGAATTTCCCTGACGTCTTCAAAATACGCCATTCTTTCCTGACTTTTTCAGACATTTTCAAGTTCCCTAACTTTTCCAGGTCTGGAGGAACCCTGGATTAGGCCTAAGTATTTTTAATTAAAAACTTTTAGCTATAAGGTTGAAGAGCAGCGAGAGTTGGCCATCAGACTGTAATTTTTTACTTATTTTAAGCATTTTTTTAATATTTTTTTATCCTTTTTAATGTTTTCAATTATTTTTTAACTATTTTTCAATTATTTGTATAGTATGTTTAATCAGGTGTAATATTTTTCAATCATTTAAAATATTTTTCCATCATTAGTATAACATGTTTTATCAGGGTTCCCCCAGAAATTTCAAATTTCAAGCAACTTTTCCTGCACCGATGACAATGTCGAAATCGACATACGCCGATGTTATCCACGAACTTTTAAAATCGACATGGGGGCAATATTCGATATCTTGCCAAATTTACTAATGACAATATTTAAAAATTAAAAATCAACATTATCGTGAAAAATTCTGAAAAATATGTAGGCCTAATCGGAAAATGTAGACAAATTCATAACTTTAACTCTGAATAGATTCAGAATTTTAAATATACTCGAAATATATACTTAAAATACACTCGGAAACTTTAGAATATTTTACAAATTTCTACTTTTAAAATGGAAAAAAACATTTATACAAATCTGTACATGTACTCGAAAATAGTTGAAAAGTTTGCAAATTTGTGTTCTAGAAAAAGCTGAAACTCTGTCAAATTTATATTACAAAAAGTTTGAAATTTTTTGCAATTTTGTCCTCAAAAACTGTTGAACATTTTATAAATTTGTACTCGGAAAGCGTGGAAAATTGTGAAAGTTTGTCGGCGGAAAAAATTGTAATTTTTTCGAATTTGTCCTATATGAAATTGTTGAAAATTTGTACTCGAAAACAGTTTATAATTTTTTAAAAAATTTGTCCTCAAACACTGTTGAGCATTTTGCAAATGTATCCTCCTAATCTGCTGAAAATTTTTGAATTTTTCAAATTTGTCCTTTGAAATTGTTGAAAATTTTGCAAACTTGTACCGGGAAAATTTTAAAAAAGTTTGATATATTGGGCGCTGAGTTAACCACGTATAGAAGCATTGATTTTGGATCGTGACAAAAAAAACGTTGACTTTTTCTGACAAGTTGCCTGACTTCTCCAGGTTTTGCGAGTCATGTTGGGGATCCATCTTTATATATTTTACATATCTTCGAAACGTCACAAATGTCTAAAACACGTCCTCGAAACGTCATAACGAACATGTATTTGAACAATGCATCACAGTCACACTTCATAATGCAAAATTGCTTACAAAAATGCATTAATTACCGAGAGTAACAGGCTCCCAATCCATAACTTTCTCGGTCGAAATTAAACCAAATTAAACCATATTAAACCATCGGATTTTAAATCATGTCGTTTGAAATCGAAGAAAAGTATGTCGTTCCAGCTCGATTCCGGTGATTCACAACCTTCTCGCGTAAATACTTTATTTTATTTTTTTTTAAAAAAAAGGTATTTTTCGGCTTTGATTCCCTCGATTGATTATTTGTGAGAAATATTTAATCGTCTTCTTCACTCATTCCTATAAATTAAAACCACCGACAGAGAAACCGAGGAGAAAATGTCAAAACAAATATGGATCACTTCAACGGTAAAAAACTCAGTTAATCGAATCGACGATTAACCCATTTCCCATTAATTTACTACGCGGCGCCATCTAGCGACAACGAATGGAAACACTCGTCAATTAATATTAATCGCTATATTATTGAACATGTTCGTGTACAGAGCGCGAACATGAGACGAGTTTTAACGTATTTTAACCGTTTGGAAAGGTTTAGCATATGACAATTGCAGTTTTATGATAACAGTCGAACCCTGATAAGTGAAAATCGACTGAGGATCGAGAAAAATTCCACTTATCAGTTTTTTCACTTATCGGGGTTTTGTGTGATGCGCTCAAATTAGATTAGTTTCTGACCAGATTAGTCAAATAGTGTAGCTTAATCTCTTAGAAGAGCATTTATTGATAAAAAAATAAACGAAGCTTTACAACGAATACACGAACAATCAGCAGTATAAGATAACCAACAATAGAAGATGAGAAACAGTAAACTGAACTGTTTTTTACGATGATTGACGTATTTGGTGGATGTGAATAGGCCATGAATCGATGCCCCATAAACCCTACACCATGCACCATGTTCAAAATTCGAAAATAAGTCGAAGCTCCGTGAACCCTATACCCGCAATGTCAAAACTTTAAAAATGGAATCGATGCTCGGTATACCCGAAATATCCGAAAATAAGTCGATGCTTTGTAAAACCTATCATCGCCATGTGAAAATATGAATAATAAAAAGTTGATTAAGTCGGTGATTGATGAAAGACGGACATACAGCATTTGGCACGACAATTATTTCCAATAAGTATTTTTGCCTTCAACATGCTAAAACGAAATTTTTTAACTAAATGACAGAAATATGAATTTCATTATCATTTTTCTTTTTAAATTAATAAAACAAATCTCCCGAATTTCAAAAAGCGCCATCTAATCATCAGTGGAAGAACTCGTTCTTTCGTGATCTGAAGCTACAACGTTTTCTCGTGATTGTCAAAATGAACGCCGGTGTCGCTCCTCACAAGTAGACTCTACTCACAAGCAGACAGCAGCGCCATCTGTGGACTAGGGTCGAACATAAAAACGTTCCATTTCGAGAATGAAATACGTATACGTTAGGGACAATACAATGATCATTGATCACAGTAGTGGACAGTAACTGAAAATTGTCCGTTTAAGATAGGGAAGGAAGAAAAGAGTGAAAATATAGTTCTGAAATTTGATTTGCTTTTTGGGATCAATCATGACCAGACTAATTAGTCTGATTTAAATTGTATGATGATCCCCCCTGCCACATGGTACTAT
>JAQGBX010000610.1:0-33071 GCA_034698745.1 Megaphyllum sjaelandicum | reverse complement strand
CGGGAGAGTGGTATCAATGTTTCAAAGTAATGGAAATCATACACAGAAAAGTTTATTTGGTGAATAAAGGTAATTTTTTGTTTTAAAAAAGTATATTTAACGTACCCAAGTATAGAGACGGCTGTTGCTTACTTTACTTTTCAAAATATGTTTAAAATGTAGCATATTTTACAAATTATTCAGTGACTATTCATACAACATTTAGAATATACGCTAGATTACTTAATGATTTTGTAAGAAGGAAATATACTGTAAATTTCATCTTCAAAAATAGTTCATATTTATAATATTCTAGTTCCTAGTTTTTACGGGCGGTTAATGTACCGTCGTCAGATCCGCCTACATCAACTCGGTATATTACAAGAAATAATTTCGTTTGTACAGTGTATAACTACGAAGGTGCATTTAAGTCCTTCATCACGTGGTGAATGCTCCCAAATGCAAAGTAATAGCAGCTCTAAATATCTGTATTTATCATTAGCCCCCCGAAGAGAAGCATGACAACTCATCCTAGGATGATGATCAGTGTGGATTTTGGTTTTATTTTCGAATCGTGCATTAAATTATTCCCGATATCCAAATTAGGTTCGCATTGTTCGACCAAAAAATAAAATGCATAAAGATGTGATGCGTGCTCGTCTTCACCAGTGAATCCCGTTGCAAAGTTGCATTCAAAACAAATGAACTTAACTGGGCTTTTTGTCCAGTAAAATTTCAATGAATATCTAGAATAGGATGCTTTATCTAACAAGGAATGAAGTTCAAAGAAAAAAAAAGTTCATTCGCCTCACTGGGATTCGAGCGCAGGTATTGCCTTCCGCGTGGCCAAGGCCAACAACTAGTAGTTTTATTTAGTATTCTTGCATACTTTTTAACAATAACGCATAACCGAGCAAGGTGGCTTAGAGATTTGCATCCTCGTCTTGCATTCGGTAGACCCGGGTTCGATTCCCAGGTCGGCTATCTTCAATTGTGGTTTTTCATGGTTTCCCACAATTCCACCAGGCGAATGCTGAGATAGTTCCTATATTAAATCGGCTATGACCGTCCCTCGATCCATATATCATTAAAACAAGCAGTTAAATGATAATCTGGCGTTAGACCAAGTTCTCTTAAAAGGGGTCACACTGTACAAATGTAATAATGCACAAAGTGTAGCGCATCTTTTTTCTAAGTGACCATGCAGTATCCTGTCAAATCAAACTTTTAACAAGTCTTCCCCTTCCTTCTGTACTATACTTTAATCTTGATGCTTGATATGGTTTAAAATCATAAATACCGGGAAATTAATTAAATTGAGAATTGTAATTGGGATTAAAGATACCGGTCACTTAATTTTCTAAGCCGGTTGTAATTTTTCAAGTTTCCCTGATCGTTCTCTATAATCCAATCCTAAATAACGCCTACTCGATATTATGGGAATATGATGTAGGATATCAGAAATTTGCATGTTTTCATGGAAACTAGGCTACTACCCCTGCCAATTTCCTCAAAAGCTACATTTCTCAAATTTGCTTAAATTTGTTTGTGTATGCGATAAGATTTCTCGTAGTTTAATCTGATGCAAATTTCCAAAATTCCATGATAACCTATAGGCCTGCCCTAAACGACTTTTCATCACAGAACTTCATATAGACTGCCACAGCCGGTAGCAATTTCCGGGTGAATAACATCGCATTTATTCAGATTTCATCCTGCTGCGTTATTTATTTGGGATTTTTGTTAATTTGTTCAACGCTTATCATGCTATTTTCCAGTAAGCTGTAACATCAGCACTTGAAATCTGAGGAATTTCTCCATACAAAGAGGCGGTTTTACTTTGAAAATTAGTGGACGCCCTGTTCTTAAATTTATTGAACTGATTGAATTTAAATCTCTCCCAAAATCCATATTATCCTCGATTACTGATGTGTAGTTTCTAATTAAATAACTCGTAAATGTAAATTAGTACGAGCATTCAACCATTTAGTTTTTGAATTGAATTTTAAAACCAGTTGTCATCGCTGTTTCAGAAATACAGTATATGCTCTGTCGGATTCAACGGTTCACCAGTTATATTTAACCATATAGAAAATGAAATATTTAACGCATCGCTATCTTTAATGAATTGTTTGCTGGCCGAAGCTCAAAGGGGTGTTAATTATGTATTGAAAATAATAGTTATATATTCGATAATGTTAAATATTGACGTCCGAGAAAATTGGTACCGGTATAGAAGTTTAAAATTATTGCATTTGTGCGAATTTTAAATAGTATGTTGAATCTGGCTTACGAAACAAAATTTATTTTTACCCCAATGTACATGTTTCTGTGTTTGCTTTTTGCACGGGATAGTGTAATATTACCACTTAAAAAATCATTTTAACAATCGGAACATCGTGAATAATTTTTGTCAATTGTTTTTGGTTAAGAATAAATACATGCATGTTGTAAAAAATATAATGAAAATCTGTTTCTTCAATTTACAAAGTTCATTTTTTTTCCAAACAAAAATGAAATGAAATTATATCTTCACGCTCCTTAACTAGGATATACATACGCAGTTTTAAGAAACAAAGCTAAGACTGCTAAACCCTAGACATTTCTTCTTATTTATTTTTAAGCGCTAAAAAGCTCATACATCATATTTTTGATTTGATTGCTATTCCTTGTTGTAGGAATAAAAAGCACCAAAAACTAATTATAAATAACATTTGCTTAAATCAATTTCATTATTAATCACAACAAATATTAAGTGACCGAATCGTTTCAACTCTTTAAAATTTCAATTATATATTGGATAAAAGTAAAGATATCCAATTGAATAATGCAAATTCATCTCTCGGAAGTTTTTAAAATACTGTATGTTTTAACAATGGGGGAAGGAGGGGGGAGGGGGTAGAGTTAGATTTATCTTATTTCTAATTGTATGGAGGTCTCCCATTCTTCCTGTGCAGTTGTTATATGGAAAGATATTTTCTATTCACCAGATACTTAGTTTTTGATAACAATTGATTTACACTATAGTAAAGATCCAGTGATTTACACTTTAGTTTACAGCAACACGTGTAGTTGAAGATGTTTAAGATTAATTTTCACGCCATCTTATGACACTATATTTACACAGTATTTTTTTTAAAAATTCTAATTGGGGAAATAAATTTAGCACATAAAATTAATTACACAAACTGTAAATGTTCAGATCTATAGATTAAAATAAGAGCTGCGTTCATCATTGTTACACATACCTTGAATGATCCCAATGAACCTTCCCAAAAGTTCTATCTGCACCACACTATTTGCTTGCTATCTGCATACACGTTGCTGAATTGCGTTTTCTTGGGATTTTCGCCGAATTCCACTAGTTTCCAATAGTACACCAATAGTTTCTTCATTAGTTTCTTATCGAAGATTGGTTCCTTGATCTATACTATGTCTGCTGTAGAGGATGGACTGCATCAGCTAGAAGACATTGCAGTTTTTCCATGCTATATTCTCAGTGTTCGAAAAATTTTGTTGAATCTAGTCCTCTTTTTGGTCATTCATCACGTGTGTTTATGACATTTTCCAAATGGCTCTGTACATGGTATAAGTGAATATATCCTTTTTTTCTGTCTCTTGAGAGGGTTTGGATGCTCCTCCTTGACTGAATGTTGTTGCAAGAGTGCAGGCGAGATGAGCCTCTGCCATGTATTTATTTATGATCTGCTTTCGTCCGAAATCCGCGCCCACTTTTCTATGTAGGACGACTTGAATGTGTAACAACTTGCCATTCGAGTGGCATTGTACAATTTGCTAGGCTGGGAATGGCCATTCGAGCGAACGGTTTGCTGTTATTATTTATAGGCAACTGGGTCGATAGGTTAGATCCACTTATGCTAATTACTCGGACCTCCCTTCAATGGAACCTTGCAAGCTGAAAGTTTCGATTGAAATTCGCTGAAGTTGAAAAATTGTTATGACACCTTCCTTAATGGTACACGCGTCCAGAATTACCTCGGGGATGACGTGAATATTTGTTTGCAAATATTAATTAGCGATAATAAAATCTCTAGATATTTAAAAAAATCTGAATTCTGTTAGAAAACAAGAAATTTTGGCGCTATAATGCTAGAACAATCAGACTGAAGACAAGTTTTAATTTTATTTTATATTATTGTTTTATTTTTAAAACAAGTAAAAATGATTTTTTTTTTCAAAAAGTTCTTGTTATTCTTGTTGGAATTAACGTAGTTTCTTTTATGAAAAGTGGAGGATTTACATTGACATCAGCTTATGGTTAGAATATTCAATTATGATTTCTAAATGACGAATCAAGATTTTTTTAGAAAAACAAGTGCATGGTCTGGAAAGTAGAATTTTTTTTTATAAACGTACACGTTTATATAACGAGTGTTTTTAATGAAAATTTCTTGACGAAAATGTATTTACATTTTTTAGGTTTGAAAATAGAAGGTTAAAGGTGGTTTTTTTTTCAACTAAAACATTATCTATATTATACATGTACTGTACAATATATTGAATTAAGTATAGCCGTAATATTACATTTGTTATCAATGTGTCGTTTAAAATCAAGTAATTATTATCTTTAGTAATTATCAAATTATTTTAAATGTTAGTGTTTTTGTAAATTTAATTGGAGGATATAATACTTTAGTCGTCGATTGTAGTTCACTTATTGGCGCCTTTAATGCCACCCAAAATATCCTGGTTATGGACCTGAATAACTTAATAAGCTTTTATAAAATGATCTGTTGACAGAAATTAACGTTTTTAGGGCGTATTCTTATAGACATAGAGGCAAGAATTTTCATTCCTGTTGTGCTAATTTAACGTGACAGGCTTAAGTTGACAGGCTTCATTTTGTGAAGCTTGCGTTTTCCCTAAGAGTTCAAAACCTCTTTGGAAATTAGTTGGACAAAGGAGTAAAAATTAAGTGAGCATCATATGAAAAGAATTGAAAGGGTTACTGATTCTCCATAAAAGAAGTTCATTTAAACTTATTATTACTTTTCCACTCATCTTATGTACAGAATACGTTTTATTTCATTATTGTAACTATATTTAGACTGCTAAAATAACAGGTATTACTCATGAAACAAAATCGTTATAGCGAATAAGTTAGAAATGTACGCTATCAAATTTGTATTCTAGGATGTAAGTGTTGCAAATAGCATCAGTCTAAAGGAAAACTTTATTTAATTCGCGAATCCCACGGACCATTTACATTCAAACGTGCCTAATCTAAAATATTATTACGGATAATTACGGTAAAAGATCATATAAAACTCCATTCATTATGTTCATACATTATTTTGTAGTTTCCCTAAAACATTTCCTGCGTCTTAAAATTCCTCAAAAATTGCTTAACTTCCGCACATCTTCGTGTGTTCTTGCCAGCTTTTTTAAAGTATTAATAACCGGTAGCACTCCAGTCTTTAATTATAATTAGCAGTTAAATTTCATATACGGGTGGTCTAGCTCAACGTGATATCCCAATTATAGGGAGTATTTAAATTAGCTAGCTTTTAGTTTTTATAAAAAGTAACTTAGAAAAGAATGATTCGAATACCTTTTTTGGCAGATAGAATAAAATAATATGCAATACGAAGTTTTAATGTTTTTTTATCCCTGTTGAACTGTTTTTCGTGTTTTTGCGTTTTGTTCATGTTTGTCTTGCAAGATTTACATTATTAGTTTAACTATACAGTATCAGTTATTATTACAAGAATCTACACGTATTCTTTCTAAAAGTAGGGATATGACATGATTATTAATGTAAAGCCCTACAAAATAATTGTTAGATAACCTTTTCAGTGATAGGTTATATATACGTTCTCTAATTATCGTTCAATTAGAAACCAATCGATAATCCACGGATTTCTCTGTGTGGATTTTTTTTCTTCAAAGTTTTGGTAATTTTCACTATACTGTACATATATTTATAGCCGTAATAACTCAAAGCCCAGAAGCTAACAATATCTACGAGATACTGTAGGTACTACAATTACAATTATATACAGTACATGTACCTCATTTATTATTCCAAATTCAAAGGTGTGGCAAAACTTGTTACATCGTGCCGTTTTGATACACACTACAACATTTTGTAAAGAATCATCCACCTATTGATGTTTTTCTTTGATACAAAAAATAAATGTATAACTACTTGTATATTGTCGCAGTAAGGATGGAATGCTCGAAAAGCGCGAATATTTAATCATAAATTAACAAAAGGAAAGATTTGGTAAAAAACTTCCCTGCCCAAAAAATGATGAAAGATAATGCAGGATAAAAACTGAAAATGCTATCCTCGCATTGGTACATACAAAAAAGGTCAAAATGAAAATGCTCAGTTTCCTCATGCATATAACAGCTAGATGCCAAAGTTAGTGTTAATGGCCGTCGAGGAAGATTCCATCCATGAATGCTAACAATTTATATTAAAAATTATAACTGTAAGTGGCCGGTCATTTTTTTCCTACAGACGTTTTTTTATTTCAACAATGGCAGCTCATTGCGATTCTCGTCAATGCATCCTGGTCACGTTTTTTGTCATCCCTCATCTGGTTTATTTCAAATTCATTCTGTTTGGGCGCTGGTGTCTTCCTTCCAAGCAATTCTGTACACTGATTTGGAAAGTGTATCCGCCCAGTATACAGAGTGAGGATTAAATTTTGTGTTGGATGTACTGGATTGTAGCAATGTCCCCCGAACCTGCTAGAAACGAAATATTCAAGAAAAACATGTGGACAAGTTGGCAGAACTTTGAATGGTATCTAAATGAATCTATGCTTTTTGCAACATACATGTACACTTTTAATTAAGTGCAATACATGTAATTTATTTTATTTTGTACCATTCACAAAATTAAACGCTCTCGGTAAATAATATACGAAAAAATACGTATTATTTGATTTTCGAATGATGTGTATTATGTGTATCATAGTATACATCTGGTGTAAATCACAAAGTTAACATGATCCGGATAATCGTATATAGAAAATAGGGATATACAGCTAAGTAATTATATGTTTTGATTAAGCTTGACTAATTTCTACTAAATTTTAAATGTAAGATTTATAGCTGATTGGAATGTATGATTTGGAATAATTAGGAGCATTTACATTATACACTTACTCTTATGTGATTTCCCATGATGTTCACCATGGATATTTAATGAATTAAAAAGTATAACCTCCACTGTTAACTAGTAGAAATTGACAACATTGAATTTATTTAACTGTTTTCAACATTGTTCAAACAAAAAAGCATTAGAAGATGTCTATGAAATTTTTTTTCGTTATTATACTGAAAATTTCAATATTTTATTAAGTGGTTTAATTTAGTTGAACAGATATAAAGAATACTTTTATAACAAAACAAAAAAACTGGTTTGCGCATTTTTAGATTTTACGCATACGTTTTTCATGCTTTAACAAGCATAAATTAATAGTAATTAACATTCCATTAGTTAGCAATTACCACAGTATGCAATTTTATTCCAATTGATGAACGTAGGTTTTCTACAAATATTTATGCCGCAGTGATGCAGTTTAATTAACTGAGAGTTCGGTGTGCGTATATTATTTTCATTTCTAAGGAATTTTAGAAATATCTAAAATCAGTAAACCGGTCATTTCTTTGTTTTTAAATTTAATTCCATAATCGTAATTTCTCCGCAATTACACACCACAGATTCTGCATTTGACAATTTTCTTGATTATTTTTAACGTAGCCTACATATAGCTTTAGGCGGTCATATCGATAACTTTTTACTGCTAAGAAAGGCAAAATGAATCGGGAAATTTTGGTAATTTTCTATAATTTTACGCGTCGTCAAGTTTCAGCCCCTATAGCTAAAAATTAACAAATTGAGGATTGGGAAGAGGGAAAATCTGGAAGAAAATGTGCTCGTTGCCCTGAAAATAAGAAATGCCACCATGAAATCTAAATTTAAGATTATATATTTTTTTTTACAAATTGGCACCCGCATTTTAAATGAAATGTATTCAGTGGCCAGATAGAAACATGTCTTGACTAATCAATTATTGCCAAAGATACCGCCACCGCGTGTTTTCTGATGGTATATTCAAGGAAAGCCTGTTATCAGATTAAAGGGAGTAACTGTGTGTTAATTAATTCTGATCTTCATTTTGAAAATGGACTGCATAATGCCTCGTAAACTGGTTTGTCGTGCCATCTAAATTCGTATTGCCTCGTGAAAACGTGATTATTTTGAAAAGTGATTTTCGTAAACATTTCACTTTTAGCTTCACTCAGAATCTGAGTATAAAAACCTCTCGATATATATAGTATATATTTGGAGGTAATTTTAGTACGGATAAAAGCAACCAAACCACCGTTTTGCATACATATATTGCCTTTCCCGAATTCCAGTGCCTGATATACATTTAGTGCTGTATAACAATATAACTACAAAAAAATGGATTGCCTGTTTATATTATCGAGCTAGTATTTGTTGACTGACATACGATCTGCCCTGATTGCAGTTATCAACTTCCGCAGTTTTGGTTTTAAAGATAGTAAGGAAGCGATATATGTATTTATTGTTGTTTTCTAAGTATGCAAGCAAATGAAAAATGCATTTTTAGTTGATTTCGGTTTATGCATTGGCATTATTTGCATATGCATGAATATTTACAGATTTAACCTTTTCAGAAGTTAAATTGAAATTTTTTTTAATGTGTGCATCTTATGGATTTTGAGATTAGTACATTAATTTTTTAAAAAGTTTTTTTTGTTTGTTTTTTTCAAAACAAATTTTCTTTTAAAGCGAACGGAATATTCTTAAATGACGTACTATGGATATGCTGGTATTTAGCAAAAGTATGCTTATTTGCACAATTATTTGTTTTGTCACAGGCTAAAAATGTTAGACAAAAGCATATTAACTGATTCTATTGAACTACATTGAAAAGATGATAGATTATATAGACTTTGTTAGATGTATCAACAGTACATGTATTAATCGCTCTAGTTTTTCCAAAACAACAACGCTTTTAAATTAAAATTAATTGTGCTCCCCGGGACAAGATATGTACTGCATAAACCTCGTGATGCAATACAAAAACAAAAGTTTGGAATGTTTTATCGTTATATATGATTTGATAAAAAGCTGGGTAGCAGTTTATTTTGTTTGCTTTTTTTAAATATAGCCTTCCTGACATATTTTCAATTACTTTATTACGCTTAATTATAATTTATTAAGGATTAATGCTATAAAAAGGGGACTATTCTATCCCTGAGAACGTATTCCAGTGCCCAATTGCTAACATTATCAAAGCATAATCCACCACAAACACGCTACTTTTCCTTTTTTAAATACACAGTACTTCCCTTATATGAATTTTAGTAGGTCATCTGGGCACTCGAAATTTCCATTTCTTCATGGGCCATGCAACCGCGAGTAAACCAAACGTAAAAAACAAGGTATAATTTTGTTTTATTAAAATTGTATTGATTATAGGCCGGCAAAATAGAAAAAAAAGACATTCTCTAAAAATAAAAATTGCTATATATGGGTTCACTTATCACGCGTGCCACCATGGTGTTAATATTGTTTTATCCTGTTAACGTATACCGTACGTGCTATTTCATGAACGCAATGTAGGCGACCACAAATGTCGCCAAAAGTTGTTTGGCCTGAAAACAAGATCAAAACGCTGGAGGGGCATGCGTTTGGTAAGGAATTAAGATCCAACTTTCACCAAATTTTAAGATAAAGATTGCTATAGAAGGTTGACTGAAGACGTTAATCATACTGTAAATGCAATCCTTGAGTTTACGTTTTGCAAACATGCACACGGACGTTTTGAAGGACTAGCGTTGTGTCCTACCTACAGTATGCGAAGATTTTGTCAGTTTTGACCTAGATTTCTTCCGTCAAGAAGGCATCTGACAATGATCAAAATTACATCTTTGAAATCACTTTTGATTTGTTCTTAAAACATATACTGCAAAGGAAATAACGATATAAGATGAGCATATGACTTTACATACAAATGTATATCCCCCAAGGAAAATTATTGCTTTATTGGAAATGCATCTAATTAAAAAAAAAGACATTTTGTTTTTATTTACTTCTTATAATATTACTAAAACTTACATCACAGAAAGAATGTGATGAGAAACGATGTCTTCATAGTTACTTCCGAGATTGCATTCGTGTATTTCTATTGTTTTATGTTTCAAAGTAAACAAAAGCATTAGATTATTTTAAAAAAATCTGCTTATTAGAAAAGCGTTTTCTGCAAATTAAAGTAAAACTTGTGTTTCTTTCAGTATTAGTTCTTTTTTTTTGCTTAACCCAAGACGTAATGTATAATTTGAAGATTTTTACTTCTGCTATACCGCTGAGTATAACGTTTAAGCAACAAGCTTAAAAATACTTTACATCTTTGAAATCAATTTTGATTTGTTCTTAAAACAGATACTGCAAAGGAAATAACGATATAAGATGAGCATATAAGTTGCAAATTTAGATACATTTAAAATTGTTTACACTCTACTGTACTTTGCATACAATATGGTCCTGCATATACATGTACCAAAGTATATATATACTTGGCATGTACGTAGTAAAATACAGTTTGGTCAGGTTATAAACATGTAGTATAATAGTATAAAACACTTAATTGGTCACTTTTGTTCTCTTTCAACTTAAGTGGTTTAGAATATGCCTAACAATTTGCACTAATTATGACTCAAATCTAGATACTCGCATTGTTTTGCTGATCATGGACATTTTGTATGGCCATGGCCCATTGTGTAATTACACTGTATGTTTATTTTTTAATAGCACGAAGAATTTAATGGTGTATAATTTTAGCCAGTTACCATGCAGCGAAAATGGAAAGTCTGTAAAATTATTTTCAATAACTGCATCACAGTATATTGGCTGCATGGTTTTCTTATATTCATAAATGAAATCCTGATATAATTAAATTGTTTTAAATTATTTAAATTTGCATAATTTGTGTGCTTCGTTACACAAAATATACGCTTCAATCGTTTGACAATGACTTACAAGAAAATCTTGACGCCATTATTAGCTACACAATTAGGCTAAACACTAGCGTATCTTTAAAATATTTTGTAAACTATGGATTTCTACTTCAATGTATGGTACTTTTTTGTATTTTTTTCAAGTTCTAAGCTTGTTCAAAGCCAATGCATAGAAAATTATGCTCTGACTGAATTATACTAATACATGTATGCATTATGCATTTAAAGTGGTTTTGAAAAAGAAATAGTCGTTTCCGTTATTGGTTAAAGTTATGTGAAAAGTTCAAAACTTTATTAACTACAGTATGTAGGATCTGATTTACTATTTTCAAAAGACTTTAATCCACTCTCTTGCTAAGATCTTGTAAATAAGCCGTATACAGAACAAGGATATCGGGTTAGTTAATGAAACTATAGTCTGTTTATTCCTGTTAGGTCACACTATATGGGAACTCAGACAGACGTTTTACGAATAACACTTTTGGCAGTTTTTGTGAAAACAGAATGCATTAGTTATTTTAAAAACCGCAATTACTTTGAGTGAATTTTTTAAACCAATTAGCGTGTCAATTTTATTTCCTTAACTTAAGAACTGCACGACTACGTGAAGTTAGTACCACTTGAGGACCACTTCTATCTTAGTATGCAGTACCTACTACTAGTATACAGTACATGTACTGTAGACTACATGTACTGTATAAATAAATGTGTGTAATGCCTTACACGATTGTTTACTCTATAGGCTACTTTCAAGGGAAAAATGTCCTATATTAATGTTTTTGACTGTATTCTTAATGCAGAGTAGAATGCACAGTCGCTTATGAAAGCAAATCTAATATAACTGGAATATTAATTAGAAGAAGGACACACAGTATAAAGTACATATTGAAATCCTTAACGCGTTACGATTCAACGAATTTATTTTAATCTTTATAACTTGAATGGCCTTCCTACCATTAAGGTTTCCCCAATTTAAATTTGCATGGAAGTGCTTATATAAAAATTTAATTAGGTGCTACGTATTAAATCGTTTCATTTAAATCCATGGTGCGGTGGTGTTGATAATGGCCATTGTAAGGAAGTTTAGCGGCCTGTAACTAATTACTCTCTCGTAGAATAGCCGTATAGCATTAATCAAAACACGATGTCTAACTGTGCGCTATGGCTAACAAATGAACAATGTGCATTTTTCAGATGCCAACATAATTCGAGCGATGTGATCTCTGACTTGGGTGGTCAATTTTTCAAACTTTTGACAGAAAAACACTAGACTCTCGGCTTGATAACTACCCTAAGTATTAACATTATTTAACAATGAGAATGATCTATTTAAAAAATACGTTCATTTTGAAAAAAAAATTAAATAATTAAGCCATTTGTGAAGGGGAACCTAGCTGAAGCTATGGTTTTGTTATTTTTACATATGGATGGTGGATTTTTTTGCTTATCATGTTCACCATTTCTATAACAAACAACACTTGCAATTCTCCATCATTCAAGTACGGCTATTGCAAAATAAACCTGCAGATGGCGCTGAGAAAAAAAACACGTGACTTTTAGCTGTAGATGTGCGTTTCAAAAGCTCACAGAAAACAATAACACATTAACACTCGTCGTAGTTCTAAAATTTCTTATTATCTTATAATAAAGTGTGTATACGCTTGATAAATTGTTTTTACAATATCGTATTAAACCTCACTTTTAAAGGGACACAGAAATTTTTGGCTTAAGACTGTGTTAATGTTATATAATGCAAAACGAGCTCTATTTTCAGTAAAAACGACATATCTTAATTGACCATAGTTTCTGCTAAATGACAGTATTGTCACTTAATATTTCATAAAGCATTATTACGCTTCTCCATGTATTAAGACTCGATTTATCTCAAAATAAAAAAAAATCGTTGTCATTTTTAAACCGGGGTTGAAATTCAATGAAACTGGTATTCATATTTTGTACTGTTATTTTTAAAACTTCAAACTGATAATGGAAATTTTCTTATTAAAATTAAAAGTTCATTGACCCATAACCTTTTAATCCGGGAACATGGCACATTGTTCCGATATAAACGAGGAAAGTTTTTATTTCTAAATACGGGGTTTTAAATAAGAGTTTTGACGATACTTAGTGTATTTTTAATTGCCGTCGTATGGCACAATTAAATTATAACAGTCTTAATTATGGTTTACAACCAAACTCATTGACTTGTACAGTACTACAACGACGTGTTTACAAAGCATGTCAATAGAAAATGGAGCAATATTCTTAATATTGTTGCTTTAGCGTGTTTATAAAGAATGTATTTGTAAGATCATATTTTGTAAGTATATTTATATTATAGAGGAAAACATGATTACAAATTTCATATTGAACTAAATAGTGCCGGACTGTATTGTTTAATTTCGGAAATCCTTATCTAGCTAAAGTGCGGCCTTTCAATACGATTTACACGCCTTGAAGAAACTATTAATTAAAAATATTCTGTTTTATAATTCTGATAGCAACGTGTCAGCATGCGTGCTGATAACGTACGTTCCCAAATGAAATGTTGAACCTATAGCCATCATTATATGACGATATGAGAGAAAACCATTGCTCTTTCGGTGAGAGTAAAAATGTATAATTATAATAAAAAGTTGACAGTACATTTCCTGAAAAAAAAATAATGCTTTCATGATTCCTTATGTTATTTTCAAAACGACCCCTTGGGTAATTTTTATAACTTATAACGTTATCTTGGAACAACAAATACAAGATAAGACAGGAGAGTAAATTTCAGATTGAACTGATCTCAAATCCAATTAATCATATTTATCTCTGGGCAGACCAGTATTCTTCAGGATCATTAATTAATTAAGTTTTAAATTCTGATACCTCACTAGCTGATTTATATCTTAATACGCCAAATTAATTTTTTCCCTTGCATTAATGAGATGTATTGTGAGTGTTATTCCTGTTTTTCTTGGGAACAAACATGTCTAATTATTATTACAACGTTGTTAAGGCAGGCACTATATGGGAAAAAGCCTATTTAAAATGACCTACAATTATGCAACTTGCATTTAATGTTTGTTTTTTTCTTTTCAATTTGTCCCATTTTTCATTTGGGTTACGACAAAAATCGAGGAATAATTTAAATCCATTCGTAACATTTTCTGTTTTAATTTTTGGAGACTGTGAATTAAACTGTAACGAGTCGCTATATAGGATTAATTAAATAGTCCCAATTTTTTCTTCCATTATTCATACTTCGCTTGACAAGTTAATGCTATCAATTAAAAGTCCGAGCTCTTGCCGTAGTTATCCGATCATGCATCTTTGAAGCCAACTCTGTCAATTAGGGCCTCACGTATGACACGTAATAATTATTTTATTACAGGTGGAAACTTTAGGGTCTAATGAAAGCTAATTCATTTCTCTTTCGGATCATTGCTCTGATAATGGCCTGAGATTTCACAGATTTCCAAGCGGGGCGTTGCTTAAATTGCCACTAACATTGTAAACGTAAATAAGGAAAAGGCATGAATGGATTCATTAAAATAGAAACGTCCCAGAACAAATTTGAATTTGCGTTAAATGTTTTATGCTAATTTAATAATTTGATTTGATAAAAGATTAACGCAAATATTCCCTCATTTATTATTGACTCGTACATTGCCTCTAAATTTCCTTAGTCTTCCAGAGCAAACTTATAAAATAATACAATTCACACCTGCTGGGTTGCACCAATCTTCCCGGATTGTTAAATCATCCTTTTTTTTAACTTCCTCTGTTGATTCGCTAATTAAAACCAGTTTAATCTCCAATTATGCTAAATACGTGTTATTTGCCACCTTGCATAAGCGTTTTTATCTCCATATCCGGGATAGTGTGAGAACTAATTCATGTTCCATTTAATTAGAAGTGTTTTCAACCTCAACCAGCAATATCTATGAATTCCATGTGGACATTATCTTAAAAAGATGCGCAGTTTGGAGCAAGATATGTAATTTCACACATAATTCAAATAAACAGTTTTCACACCACTGCTACCGTTGAATGAAATATGAATTGCTTAAATTCTTTATCAACAAGGATTTGACTGCATAACAATGGATTTTTTTTGGTATGTTTATTCAAAGTCTTTTGAAATAACGATCGTTTTTTGCTGTAGATTTGGATGAATATATCATCCAATTCAATCTACTGCAAAATACAATTGTTGTTAACATAAATACATGTATTTCTTAAATGTTTGCCTGCATGCAGACGCGTTTTCGCTTATGATTGCATTAAATTTACGCTCAAAACTCATGAATAATTAATAAAAAATGCTTACAATTCATTACTTCGATGTATTTGAATGACATGTGGAAAATATTAGACTAGGGTATACATGTACCGGTACATGTAATTTAACGACTGTAAAAATGAACTGACCTGTTATGTTTAAATTTGATCTGCATGCATCATTCACGTTTTATTAATTAGTTATTTTCAAAAACAATCGCTTTATTAAAATCAACAGTTTTATTTCATCAGATTAATAAATCGTAACATCTGTAATGTACAAAAATAGAAATGGACATGAAAGTGAATTACCGTCGTATACATAAACAGTATATATTATAACGATTAACGAATACATCAGATGTTCTACTCGCGTATTACGGTCCAAACAAAAAATTTGGCATTCATTCTTTGTTGCCATCACCTCAAATCTTAAGTAATTTAATAACTTGCAATGGAAATAAAAATTTAAAGAAAAAAAATATTTTATGGGTATGGATACGCAGGTCAATATCTCACATAAATATAGAGAGCTGATATTTTCAGTTAGGCGTAAGATTATAGAGCAACCTAAATGCGCACAGATGACGCAAAAAATTGTAAAACTGGACTAAAATGAAACCACGGGTCTTCCTCATATACTGTACATGGCTAGCATTAACATTTTGTGTACGGAATTTTATACATTATTATATGGGCATCTTCAAACGGCAAAATGATCAGTAGCACGATCTCAAGTTCCATACACACTACTGTACATTTACGAATAGTACATTATTTTTAGCTTTTAGATTTTTTAAGGAAATGGACAAATAAATGCATATTTTAACGACCATATCCAATGGCCAAATTTTCGTCTTCGTCTGGAGTAGGCGTCGAAGGTTTGGCTGTTGGACTGCTACCAGACGCAGCAGGTCCTCTGCCACTTGGACTAGAGCCACCTGACGTGGGCGAGGGCTGGGATCCACCTTGTGGTGACTGGGGTGAACTACCCGCAGGTCCACTAGGTTGAGATGTTCCTGATGGGCTCTGAGGACCAGATTCTGGGCCACTAGATCCGCAACAACCTGTACCACTAGGGCCCTGGGGTCCTGTTCCTGGACCGCTAGGTCCCTGAGGTCCTGCTCCTGGACCACTAGGCCCATGAGGGCCTTGTGGTCCACTTGGACCTGATGGACCACTCGGCCCTGTGGGACCACTAGGTCCACTCGGGCCTTGTGGTCCACTCGGACCTGATGGACCACTAGGACCACTAGGTCCACTCGGGCCTGTTGGACCAGTTGGACCACTAGATCCATATGGCCCGTCATCTGGACCACTTGGACCCTGGGGTCCGGTTCCTGGCCCACTAGGTCCTTGAGGTCCTGTTCCTGGTCCACTAGGTCCTTGAGGTCCTGTTCCTGGTCCACTAGGTCCTTGGGGTCCTGTTCCTGGACCGCTAGGTCCCCGAGGTCCTGTTCCTGGACCACTAGGTCCATGAGGACCTTGTGGGCCACTTGGACCTGATGGACCACTAGGCCCTGTTGGACCACTAGGTCCATGAGGACCTTGTGGGCCACTTGGACCTGATGGCCCACTCGGACCGGTTGGACCAGTTGGACCACTAGATCCATATGGCCCGTCATCTGGACCACTTGGACCCTGGGGTCCTGTACCTGGCCCACTTGGTCCTTGAGGACCTGCTCCTGGACCACTAGGCCCTTGGGGTCCGGCTCCTGGACTACTAGGTCCCTGGGGTCCTGCGCCTGGGCCACTAGGTCCATGTGGACCTTGAGGGCCTGCTCCTGGACCACTAGGTCCATGAGGGCCTTGCGGACCACTCGGTCCATGAGGGCCTTGCGGACCACTCGGTCCTTGGGGTCCTGCTCCTGGACCACTAGGTCCATATGGTCCTGTTCCTGAGCCACTTGGCCCTTGGGGTCCTGCACCTGGTCCACTTGGCCCTTGAGGTCCTGTACCTGGTCCACTTGGCCCTTGAGGTCCTGCACCTGGTCCACTTGGCCCTTGAGGTCCTGCACCTGGGCCACTCGGTCCTTGAAGTCCGGCACCGGGACCAGTTGGTCCTTGAGGTCCTGGTCCACGAGGACCTTGAGGACCTGTTGGACCACTTGGTCCATAAGGGCCTTGCGGGCCACTCGGTCCTTGGGGTCCTGCTCCTGGACCACTGGGTCCATATGGTCCTGTTCCTGAGCCACTTGGCCCTTGAGGTCCTGCACCTGGACCACTCGGTCCTTGAGGTCCGGCACCGGGACCACTTGGTCCTTGAGGTCCTGGTCCACGAGGACCTTGAGGACCTGTTGGACCAGCTGGGCCCCTAGGTATAGACTGTTCTCGACCTGGTTGTTGACCAGTTGGGCCATAAGGCACCTGTGACTGTCCACTTGGAGGCGTTGGTCCATAGTTAGTTCTAGCTGGTGGTCCATAACTAGCAACACTAGGGGGTGCATTTTTGAAAGCTTCTTCGTTTAGGGCGTAATACAAAGGCGATTCACTGCAGACGACGTTGTACCACCAGTCGCAAGTAAAGTATTGTTGATGGAATATCGTCCCATTTGGACAAAGGAAACTATCCATTCTGTCTCCGACTGAGCATACGTGGAATACCTAAGTATCAGAAGTAACAAAAAATTATTAGTACTTGTAAATTCTAATGAGCAAAGAAATGCGCCTCATTATTCAATGATATACCATTTGGCAGAGTTCTAACCCCCTTGAAACAAAACAACGTATCTGTGATGAATTGATGTGCAACAACGATAAGCGCTATTTTCTGTCACTGTCAGTAATAGACTTTTTTTCTTTCAAATAAAGAGTTCAGTCCACTTGTTTATTTCTATATTCTACTAGCATTTTCCATTACCGGATCGAATTTTTTGAAACGATCGGTTAGTAATTAAGCTCTCATGGTTATTAAATTTTTCTACCTGAAATCATAAATTATCGCCCTAACAAACAATTCTATGGTATGTTAATATATTGAATCCTCGGTCTTTATAAAACTGTAAAAATATGCATAATATTCTGTCACCTATTGGGTGATATTAAGCGTACCTGACATCCTGCATCGACATCAGCGTACAATCCAGGGAAGGTCTGCAGAGAACAGCTGAATCCAGTGATTGGGACAATGGCGTAAATGGGATAACTTTCCCCAGGGGTTCCTGGCACTGACATCCTCAGCATTTCCAGATTCGTAGCAGGAGATTCGCCTGGACTCTCACGGTAGCGTCCGTCGTCGAACCTGCCCTCTCCGCTATACTTGCCGGCATCGTATCGGCCGTCGTCATAGTTTCCGCCTGAGGGATAATTGGGACGCCCGCTGGGAATACTGGGTGCTGGACCACGACCTTGACTTCCTATCGGACCTCGAGAAGGCTGCTGTCCCACGGGTTCATCGCCTGGAAAACTCGCCGGACCGGATGGTACATTCTCTGGGGCAACGCCACTGGGTCCTTGGCCGCGTGTTGGGGAGGCTCCACCTGAGGGACCTCGCTGAGGCTCATCAGCGGGATAACTTGCTGGACCGGATCCACTTGGACCTGATCCACTAGGACCTGATCCACCTGCTGGACCGTGACCACCTGAGCCTGGCCGTGGTCCTTGTCCAGGTTGTGGTCCTTGTCCAGGTTGTGGTCCTTGTCCTGGCTGATGTCCAGAACCAGGTTGAGGTCCAGAACCTGGTTGTGGTCCAGAAGGTCCTTGCCCAGAGCTAGGTTGTGATCCGCCTGTAGGGGCTGGGCCTCGGCCTCCTGGTTGGGGGCCTGCTGGTTCAGGTTCTTCAGGTATGTCGTATTGCCTCTTGATCTGCAATACGAAATTGATTTTATTGATTGATTACCCTGGTTCTATACGTTTAAAATAGTTTTGAAACGATAAATCTGAGATAACTAATTGTATATACACTTGTATATTTAAATTTTTAAATACAATATCGATTCCTCGATTTTTAAACGTGATTAAAAAAAATTAGAATTGTTGTGGATTTAAACTCTGAACAAAATAAAATATGCAGGATTTTAAAATATATATATATATAAACCTGGAATTGTGGGGATTCAGACGTTTTCACGTATAAAAATATGAAAATGAAATCGATATCAACGAATATTTCAGTTGACAGTATTTTTGCCTCAAATTACTTGCAGTTTCAGTCATCTAAAATTACCGAAAATGCAATCGATGTGCACGTAGGATGTTTAGCCCGAAGCCATCTTTTTTTTATTTCAAAAGCCACGCTTAATTCACTTTATGAATCCCTGAAGGGTGAATTTACTTTTAATGGCTTTCAGACCGTGGCGCCATCCTATGACTGCATTAATCAGCAAAAAATGAAGGATCTTTGGAAACAACTCGTGGTGGATTGAAAAAAGATCGGAAGATAAAATAATTTTTGAACTGACAAAAATAGGTTCTGTTATTAACTGATTATTATTATTCCAACTGATTGATTTTCTTCATATGATTTATGGTGTTGACTGAATTAATCAATCTAAATTAATTCTTACCCTGAATGATGACGCTAGTGCGCATATTCCTGAAAGAAGAAAACATACTAAGCGTTAATATATTTAAACTTTATTAAATCAAATTGGCTAATGTTACGAGAGAAAGCAGGAAATGCCTTTCATTGCAGGCAAAAACATAATACGAAATGCGGAACAAGGCATATTTTGGAAGTCATTTTTCATTTTGCTTCCTGTCACATATTCTTAGAAATTCAGTTATGCGAAAAATAAAGACTACACGTATGTTCACTCTCGTTTGCTGCATGACAAGATACAGGTAGGCCATCCTGTCTTCATTGACAAGTCTATTTCGTGTTGACATTTTATAGCTTGTTTGCATAATGTATAGTGCATTTGCATGTAAACTTGTCTAAGTAGGCAGGTGAATTCTTGTAAAATGGAAATAAATCATTCCAGAAAAAAATTGATTACCGAATATATTATCGCTTACCTAAGAGGATGACTATTTGCGTTCGTAATAGCATCGTATATTTTTTGCGTTGAATATTTCTGTAATAAAAATATAAAAGCAGCAATAAATAATTTTTATTCGTGATAACAACTCACCAACCTGAGGTTTAATGAATTCTAATAGCGAATTATACATGCAAGTACCTAAAAATAATCGAATAAAAAATGAAATAATTTCAATTATAATTCTATGCTTATTGCTTGTTTAGCATTGGTGGACAAAATGATGGAATAATATGAAAATTGCAATAATTCCTATATCTGCTAATCCATAAACGGGTATTTGTAATTTAAATATTCAGTATGTTGTTGAGTAAGATTGAGACTCAATTATCCACCTTTTCACGTCTAATTTTTAATATCTAAGATCAAGTAAGTGGCACCGACTATCTAAAACCTGTTTTATAACTTCGTTGTTTCATGGTTTCTCTGGTAGATGGCAGTAACGTCCATAAAAATTAGAGGTACTAAAGCGTGGTAAAAAACATGTTTATGCAGCTTCAATTTAGCCTATTTTGAAAGGGTTTAACTTTTTACTACGGATTTTTTAAGTTTTTGTCAGCTTGTTTATTAATATTGAAATGTGCACGTTTCTGGGACATTTCAAGTGCATTTCAACAAGTTTTGGTATTGCTTTTAAGATTAAATCCATGAAAGAGTCAGTGAAAAGTGAAAGTTTTACAATAATCGACTTCTCTCACTATAATGTTTAGCTTGTATTTAGCTAGGAACACAAGGATAAATTTATTTTTCGATCGATTCTTTTTTGTTGTGGTTAGATATTTTTGAAAGACATGAATCGTTATTATGATGACTCATTGATGGAAAGTTCGGAAGGGTTGAAATCCCATCATAAATAACACACTTTTCAAGGTAAATATTTACCAAGTTCATTACGCATTCTTGATGTTGGTCATTTGTTTTAAAAATAAAGGGCTAAACATGGAGCAAACAGATTTTATTCCACCGCTTATAATCTTTTAAAGGTTGGGAACAAACTAAAAAATTACATTATAATGATAGTGACAGAAAATAGCGTTCAATTTTTGTGTAGTAGGTCTATAGCTATTTGGCACAACTTTTCTTTGATCAATGTGCAGCTGTACTGTATTATCAATTCCGTGTAGCCTATATATAGTATTTATAAGGGCACTAACATGCAATAGTTGTTTTTACATGAGTGTGCTTAAATATTTAATTACTCATTATAACACAAAATTGTCTTATGTTTAGAATTTAATGTTGTTTTTTGAAATCTCTACAATTTGTTGTTTAAAAGAAAATTCAAAAACAAGATAAAACTGTAAATCTATACATTCCATCAGGTGATTGTATTAAAATATTGGATAAATTAAGAATCGAATCGGGTTTTCTAATTTATAAACAAATACATACTAGCACAATGAAATCACATATGAAATAAAATATTTACATGCATACATGTACTTCTTGCGTATGTGAGTACAATGTAGTATTACTCATTTGAGGAAGTTTTCATGTTTAAAAATACATTTTCTTTAAAGTACAAGTTAAATTTTCTTCATAAAAATACTGTGGCATCAATTTTAAGAATACTATAAGTATTGTTTATTACAACTATTCCTCGATTCTATTCCAAAATAAATCAGTATTATAAGTTTTTTTCAATATAAAACTTATAAATACAGTAACCATTATAAAATTTTAGTTTCTCAGCAACACTAAGTAAGCACTAAGTACAAAATGTATCGTTGATTTGAGTGATGCTGCCAGCGTTTCACTTACCAAAAAATGTGATGCTGTATATATGCTGTATATTTCTCTGTTGCTGATTTGAAGGTTCACTACTCAAGATGAGCACCAAGTTCTAATAAATCCATCAGCCACTAGTTGTTGCCACAACCCATTGCTAACCCCGATGAAGTTGAGTGAGTCGAAATCCTCTATTTATACATTTTTCAATCCCAATAGCTCAGTGGTTATGACCAATTGAATATTTTGGGGCAGTTTTGGAAATGATGCGGTTGGGAATTACGTTACCTGATGTTGTATCATAACTCCTCCTCCGATCCAATGAATGCTCACCAATGTTCTTTGATCGCTTACGATGGCTTTCTCTGTTCCAGTCCATATCCAGGTCGATAGGTCAGTGGTGTACTGTTAAAATCCTATTGCTCAAGGAGAGAAAGCGTAGGTGTTGATAGATCCTAAGTGAGAAAAGTCGCAAAAAATCGTTTGGTGATGCTGAATTTCTCTTATTCTCAGAAACGAGTAGAAATACAGAAGCAGCAATTTCGTTAGGTTTACATGTTCCCTACGTGAGTTTTTTGTATTTTTTTTGTTTGTGAAAATGATTGTATTGCTGCTGGAATGCTAATGAAAGGTAGTGCATGTTGATAGGAGGATGTGGGTGGAGGTGGAGATGATGAGCATGATGTCACAGTTCCGGATGGAGGTCGTTTTGGGAAAAACCATATTACGAACATATGCATTTGTGCACTTGCAAGCACGTTTTCTTTCGCATAAAGGTGAAAGTGTTGGGAAAAAATTCTATATTTGGTAATACTTGGTAAAAATGTAGCCTTTACTCGTCTTTTTTGTGGGGCATTTCTGGCTACTTTGAAAATGGTGCTTTGTCGCAAATTCGGCTTAAACTGATATACCACCTCTGGGCTTTTAAGCAATGAAGGACAAGCGTAATGCTACGTTTTACTCATTGAGAGGGCTATCTCGAAAAGGATATTGCTGAGTTATTAATAAACTTGACATGGGGTTTCAAGGCTGTCGAGATGAAACTAATACTTCTATATCATTTATCAGAGTTCATTTATTGCCGGTAAATTACGCCAATTAGCGTGTTATTGGTATTCACCATTGAAATTTTAAAGGTTGAATTAATGGGTCATTATCTCATATAATTCATTCAGCTGATTATAGGTTGTGAAGCTTCCTAAATTGTCAGAGGTGTCTGAAAGATGCTTTGCTAGTTTGTTGAAAACAGCTTCTTGACTTTTTCAGTAGAATTTAAATTTGTGCATCTCTTTATTAGCACAGAGATTTTGGTAATTATCTAAGTTATGCGCAGCTTTAACAAGGCTTATGTTGGAATTTACATTAGAAAGTGTTTTAATTTTTACGGAAACCTGCTAGCAATGCTGGTTTATAAACTAAACAATGTTTCCTAGGTTACTAAATTTTCCGACCACTTGAAGATGGCTTCAATGTTTCATAGAGAAGTACAATTGTAAATATGATTTATTCATATTTATTTTTAGCAATCTCAATATATCTTGTAAAATTATATTTTAACATTTCTGTAAATTATGCAGAAATGGATTGCTTTTGACGTTTTTTTTAACAAATCGTCTTTGCAATGGAAGAGGACACCTGAAAAGAAACAAGATATAGAAATTACAATACTTTCAGAAATTATTTATTTGAATCTACTCGCCAATGCGTGAATTATCTCTGCTAAATCGTATGAAATCAGAATGATTTTATTTATTCTTCAGTGAAGTGTAGTGTTAAATCTCAGTCAAAATTTGACCCTCGTTCATCGAAGGACTCATAGCTGATGTAAAAGGCTGAACACATTAATTGCGATGATAACTGCATTCGCTTGATTTCAATGCATTTCCTGAAATATTTTACTGAAGAAATAGTTATAGGTAAAGTAAAGGTCGAGTACCACGAACATTTTCAATGATAAAATAATGGCAGATCCTAACATTTTTTCTATTAAAGTAACATTGACTTCAGCTCTATATAAACGTAGTATTATTGGTGGAATTGTCAGCCTTCAAGTAAAGGTCAAATTTGGAAAAAAATACTACCACTCTTTATTTATTGTACTGACAACTACATAAAAAAGAACTGAGTAAGACTTTATTGAATTTTTTATTTTTTTATTTAAAAAAATTCAATACGTGTGAATTAATACAATGCTTTTCATTGTCAGATTCAATGCACACTTGTATGGCGTTTGTAATTGCAGGTTTAGTGGTCATTCATTTGCATCTGCATCATGCAGGTGGGTGTGAAGGCCTTTTACTGCAACGTTATACCCCAAAGTTAACTGTAAAATTGCATCGAAAATGATACAAATCAGAGATTCCAGTTGCAATAATTGGACTGGAAATGACTATACTGCATAAATTCTTTTAACATGCATCTATGTAAACAAATCAGAATTTGGAGTCATACTCTTGAGCACTGGCAATTTCTCCCAAACGAACTTAGCGAAGTGGAGCCCTTTAAAAATGCCAAACCCCTGTTTGTTTGAATTCTCTCATTTCTATACATTCTGAGAAACATTTGGACTTCACGCGTTGAGTAGGCTATAGATTGAGATAGTGGAATTCTTTGGTGATGGTGTGCTGAATTGAAATTAAAATTTCTTAGGTTATCTATCATGATAATAGGTGTTTTTTTCTAATCATCGAAAGGCAAACGCAGCAAATCGATTTGCCTTTTTTTTATTCTCCATCTGTGAGCCTTATTTCGTTCGCACATTTTTTTTGATAGCTAGCTATAAAATAGTCCGTAATTTCATACGTTATCATGAACGTAATATTTTTTTATTAACTAGTGATAAGGTAAATCGATTTTCAATTTTTATCCCATATGTGTGCTGATTTCTGAATTATCATCTTTAGTAAAAGTGTAAAATTAATAAACTGACCATGTAAAATGAAATTTAAAAAAATACAAAGCAAAATGCATGTATGCTTTAAAACCTTGATTTTGTTGAATGGGTATAAAGCGAAGAGAATTGTTAATGCCAACAAACTAGACTAGGTATTCAGTGAGTGGAAAAAATGATATCATTGTTAATTAAGCTTCTCGCAATGTAAGCGACTGTATATGGCTAAAGTGTAATTAGCATGTAAAATACTCCACGTTGTATTCAGATTGCATTTTAACACATGTGAAAAAATAAATCCATGATTGTAATTCTATCTCCATCAAAATTCGAATTCAAATCAATTTTGAGTATTTTTCATCATATATCATAGGATCACATGTGGTATCATTTATTCGGTGATTACTTACAGTAATCTGCATGAAACAATCAAATTAAATGCTAACCAGATCATGGGGTCATTTACAGCACACAAAAATAGAATTTGTGATAAAACGCAACATATTGCCTCTGCTCGTTAGATGGGTTTTGCAGGTGAATTAAAAAAATGATTCTGAATAAAAGGGCAAAGTTATGTTGTAAAAATGAACTTTGTTACAGCATAATTATTAGGAAATAAAATTTGTTATCTTAAATATCAGTTTGATAGACAGCGTTTCTTCTTCCAATCTACAGTACATCTGTCTTCCTGTTATAAAAATCCCAATTCTTTTGTAATCACGCACTTTTCACATCTTGATAAATTCTTACAAGACCGTTTCCTTTTTAGATAAAATCATAATGTTGATATGTGACCATACATTTTATGACGTTATTAAGAAAATGAAATTATTGAATGTCACAAACAACACTTTTTTTTGCATTTCACTTTCAGATTATTTCTCGAAAATCGTTTATCATTATGCACTTATCAAGTAGTATTTGAATAAATGCTGTAATAATCTCAGGCTACCGAAAGTAAGACTTAACAGTTGATAATATTCACTTACGGTTGCTAATTTTAGCGTGGATCCGTTACTGATTCTCAGAACTTAGAATTTAAAAATGCTTTACGTCTATGTGCTAAATAGTTTTTGCCCTTGAAGATATTAGAGTAAATTAAAATTCTCCATATTTAGTGATTAGCTAAGCTGGTGCTGTAAAATAGGTAAAAAAAATCACTAGTCATGAAAACTATAACGAGAATGAACCCTGTTGCTAAAATTTCACGGCTCACATTGTATGAAACAATGCTGACTTGTTCATCGTTTTACCCATTGACGTAGAAAAAATTGTAATTATCCCATTTTTCGTTGTGTTTTTTTAAACAAAATTATGAGAAATGTTATATTTAATTGATTTTACAAACTAACTTTACTTTATTTCGCGATTGAATTTGATTTCATTCAGCAAAAAGAATGAAACTAAAGTTTAATTGAATTATGAATTATTTCGAAATAAATTTACATTTACCTATAACATTAATTTTAATTCAATCTTGGATGTGTAAAGACTAAGTACATGTATCAAGTTTGTGTAGTTTATTCAATACAGTACTACTAACATGCACACGTGTTATCCATCACAATTAGTTGACAGAGTAAAGTCAGCATGCTATTAGTGGCCGGCTGCTAGATATCACAATAAAAAAGGGTTACTCATGATTCGGCTATTATTAAAGAGTTTAAAATGATGATAATGAGTAATTGTTCGCACACCATGGGGTAGACTACGCCATTCAAAATATGCCCAGGGGCAACAAATTCGTAATTTGAAGTACCTAATTAGTATTAAAACGATGTAATCAGCTGACTTTTACACCTATTAATGATACTTTAGTAATGCACCTATGGCATGCCATTAAGAAATTTTAGACAACCAATTCTTTGTGCAGGCTTGTGGCGGATTCTGTGTTAATGATCAATTTTTTCAATATGTCACATAATCTATAATTCGGATGGAAAAGTATAAATAGAAAATTAATGCCACCTTTTTCCACCTGTGCATATTTTTGTACATATACGCCCTTAGGCGACAACCTCTACTAGTCATCATATTTGATAATGGAGCTGACCACGCACCAATGAAAGCTTTAACAAATAGAAATTTCTACTACAATTTTGGTTTCCAAGGTTTTGATTTTCAATAGGTTAGGTCATCTGTACAATGATATGTGCAATTTATGAAAACATAACCCTTGCAACATAAAAGAAATCATGACACTAGAGTTGCAACACGCACCTGTCAAGTAATAAAAGGAAATGATAGTCCTCCCTTAAAGAAAGTGCGTAGTTTTATGATTATCACGAAAATATACTTTTTCTGTAATTGTAGTTTTTTTTAAGAGATTAGTCAAACACCTTTGAATGGGGAACACTACCTCGTGTCTTTTGTCTTTGTGAAATTTCTCCACCCCTTTGGCCACAATGATGTCGGTTCATTTTTTTCTAAATCTGAAAAAAATGACCTTCAAGTTAATTGCAACTGTACAAATTTGTATCATTATGTTGCATCCTGTTGTTTTAGTACGGAGATGTGATTTGACAAATTGCAAACCAAAAAAAACTCTATATAGATAACATACAGAATGTACAATTTACACTGTACATGTACTGTATACTGTAGCAATTAATTTTTTGAAAATGCATGTGATGTAAATGTATAAATAATACTTTTCACATGCTAAATCTAAGCATGCTAAGCAAACTACTGTATAAATTCGTGAGTACATACTGTACAAGTTTATAAATCGTATGAGTTGAGAATAAACAATTTAGATTTCACGATTTGTCCGTTCAAATTGGAATTAACGTTTACCGTTTTTATTAATTGAGAAGCCAAATTTATTAAATTATTTTAGCAGTAGTTAACCTGGTTTTGATGCAGTTTTCGTTTATTCTATGAAATTTTGCATGCATACTGTATTTACAATGATTATGTGTTCCCTAAAAATAGGGAAACTTTTGATATTTACAACTTCCTTGTCTTCTTCATGTTTCGGGGAAAAATTAAGTCAGCGAAACTAAACTCTGTAAAATTTGGCTTTTGTCATGTTGCATAGAACTCATTAATTATTAAATTACCAAATGTAGACATTTGTAAATAAGGAAAATGTTGCTCTTAAATATTTTCAACTTGACTTTGGAAGCCAAACGTATTTTTTCCATATAAAGGCCAAACAGACGACATACAGTATTTTAACATGCCGTCACCATTGTCCGAGGAATTGAAGTAGCAATTTTCCTTTTTTCGGATCATTCCATAATAACGCTTACATGTAATACATGTATTTGGATTTATAAATGGCGGCAGTCGAGTGATAAAACATGCAGAGAATAAATCCTGGAAATGGAGTTGTGAAACACTGATAAGGTGAGCCAATCAATGAAGTGTTAAGCAAATCGTGCTGGCCTTCACGATTTATACGTTGAAAATTTCGTAGTCTTGAAATTAAGGGCTAAAAACGTTAAAAAGAGGCACTTCTTGAACTTTGGCATCCCTTTACAATTAATAGGCAGATTGTTTTTTTCCGAAAACGTAAAACGCTGACAATATCTTCAGTCGTAAACAATTTTTTTTATAAAACTTGCCATCCTGTTAAATTGAATTGTTCAGTTCTGAATATTTATTCCAGCTTTTGTCCGTGACTGGAGAAACTGGTTTAGGACTAGCATGAATATGAAACTCTTTTACTAAGATTATGTAAGCTAGGGCGTGAGGTGAAAACGTGCTGGAGCAACCAGACGTAATCACGATTTATAAGGTGAAGCAAAGGACAACGAGGGAATTTTTTAAAAAAAATATTTATGACCTTAAATGATGTGCTCGACACCTTACTTTTTCTCTTAATAAAGACTCGGTAACTTCCTTGATCTCGTTATTGTAATGTATTCCGGTTTCCGTATAAACAATCTGCTTAGCGTTAAAACTTGCCAACCGTGGAGTTGATTTTTAAAACAGTAACGATTTGCGATCAATCCAGTTGACTGTTAACCAAAATTTACAAAATACTTGTATTACCCAGTTTTGCTGTTTTTTATATGCCGGAATTTGCATAATAGGCTGGCTGAAGGTGAACAACGCACGATTTGATCTGCTCAATGATTTTGTATCTTGGTGTACAGGTATGCAGTAATTTGTAATTTTCTGCAAGCAATATACATGTATTTCAAAAGAAAAGCTACCCAATATCTTTAATGTGAAAATCAAGATACTCTACATGAAGTAGTATTAAAAATAAAAAATAAGTTTTACAGCATACATGATTTTTTTTTCATTAAAAAAACATGTTGTAAAACGCTAATTTCATACGTTTTTTTTGTTCAGGAAAATTGTGATTGGTGAAAAAAATATAAAAATGTTAACGATCTTAAATTTAAAAAAGCTTCGATTTGCTTTAAAATGTATAATATAGGATGAAATCGGACATTTTATAATATCGATTGCAATTGTTTTGGAAAGAATTCTTCAATTTCTTCCCTACAAAGGCTGCATTCCTCATTATGACCTTAAAAAAAACGTATTTCGAAGCAAGATACGGTATACGAGTATACCTTAAAGTGAAGATGAGCTGAAATAAGCTAAAGTTATGGTGCTTAAAAAATTAGTAACACTTTCGAATAATGAAAAAGCTGTTGTGCGAACCTTAAAATTGGACGCGCTTTTCTTTCTGTATCATAGGAACTTGGTGAATTTCTGATAATTATAGGAAATATTTTCCTGCATCGTAAATCCCCTAAACGAAATCAGAACTCCGTATGAAATTCGTTAGTTTCACTTTGATGAGAAGACAAGTTTGCTATTTTGCTTCGCCTTACAAATGTCGAGAATGTGCAGCTCATTGTTCGCCTTGGGTAACAGAGTCTATATGTTTCATTTCCTTTATCTATAACAGAGGTCCTCTGTCTCTAATCTTCTGAATTGGCGAAATAATGTTACAATTCCTAATCTTTAAAATAATGCTTGTATTTGCGGGATTGCGATATTTTGTGATGAAAATATAAATATTTCACCTTCGGGGCTTAAATATTTAAAGCGAACTAAATGTACCGCACTCATATTTCCATGCACTTTACACTATCGCCTGCTCTATAATCTAGCCCATTAATCTATAGGTATAATTACGCTACATGTTGTGATTTTGACATTTCCTGCAAAAGCCTAATTTTCATGCGTGCATTTTCTTAATGTATCAGTGTAAACGTTAACTTGATAGGTCAATGAACTTTTATCGTTTTGTTCATTTGCCTAAATTTGTGAATTGGCTGTGAATAAACATGACTTTTTGCACGTTATCGACACCTTCTTTCTTGTCAAAACCAGAAAAACTATAAGGAATGATATGCTCTGACGTGTTTATGTATAAATTTACGACATGTTCTGTGCCAAGCATGTTTATAGTAATACATGCATGCATTAAGATCATGTAAAAATAAACTACAGTTGTTTTGGTGTGGAATTAGTTTCATTCGAGAATTTATTATATATTTTATACAGATTCCGTAAATATCATGTATACTGGTTAAGTTATGAATTATTCGTTACAGCATAATTACATATTTTACCCTACCATGATAAATCTAATTTAGAGCGGAATTTAAATCATCTACTTTCCTTTGTTTGAAGTGATGGAAGTCTAGAGCTACTCAAGTTTGCCACTTGTTATAGCTTATTTAGAGAAAATCCACTCGGCTTATAAGAATTACATATTTTTCTCAAAAAATCTACTCTCACCCTAGAATTTTGGTCCTAGCCATTGTGTTTTGAAAAGCTGATCAATCTTATGTGAAGTAGATCGTGCTCAAGTTCATTTATGCACGTATATCGAAATATGAATTATTTATCCTATTGTGAATTACGACATGGGATTTGGAACGTTACCGAATTTTCAGGCAACATATTTAATCAACTCCTATATGACTATAGTCCTGCACTTGATCTCAAATTGAGACAGTCTCTGCTTTGTATATGATTTTTTTTCCAACAAAAAGATTAACTTCCTTAGAAATTGGTCAAGTGACGTTTGCTTATTTATATTTTTCAATCCTGTGTTTTGATGACTAGATGTGATAACAAAAATTAGGTGACCCTGCTAAAGTTCCCACGTTGCAATGGTTGGTGGTCCATTCCTTTCGTGCAGTGTGTGATTGCCTTATATAGGGGGCAGCAAGCGACCCTATGCAAATCGGTCATTTCGATTCAAATAATTGGCAAATTATTTGTGGTTTATTTATTTGCATTGTCATTATGAGAAAATTACTTGAAATAATAGATTTTATCCATCTACACAATCTTATAATATACCATTAGCCGGGTAGATTTATGACTTAATTGTAGTTACATTAAGTCTAGAATTGACGCTAAAGCATATTTATCGCATTTTTTTTAAATTTTCTAAACAAATTTCTGGTTTTACTTATATACAATTGTTATAAAGTATATTATCTAGTCTTTGTATATGTATATTATAGTGGAATAATACTTGATATGTGTGTATGCTGCACATATGACATTGTTAAACCTGCATGTACATGTTGTATATTTAACTTGTGCTTCAACGACGCTACCTTATGTAGTTTTTTATGTATGACAACGGCGTTAACGACTGTCATAAATAACTGTATGTTAAATAACAAGATGTTAAGGTATATTAATGTTTCAAGCGTGAGTTCTTTATTTTTAACAATGATCATGACCATGAATTATGGTTCAGCGAAATCGAACAATTGCAATCAAAGTAATGGATTTCATACAAAGATGATTCTAGCTTTTGTGATGCTTTATTTCCACATTATTGTGCAGTTCATTTTCCTTTTGTTCATGTCATTTTCTTCCTGGTGCATCCCTGGGAGACATCCCGCACATCAGACCATATTACATCCATATTATGCAACGTACTTGCGTTAAACGGAGGATTATGCAATAAAGGTTCTCCAAAACTGTCCTTGTTTCAAGAAACGTGCTCAACCTTGGGTGCGATGAATCTGGTGAAAGAGTAAAGGCCTAAGAGCATAGATTTCGATCGAATTTTCTTTTTGTTACGTGCTTGTAAATTGGTCATGCACATTCTCAGATTTTTCATTACATAATTGCGCGAATCCTCCATTTGTGTTATGTCATCATGAATAGTTTCCGGATGCAGGGATTTCCATTTGAGAAAGCCTGTTTATTCTGGCGATTTTTTACCATCTGTTGTTTTCTCATTCACGCTCTATTGTCTTGATAACATGCTTGGGTGATATTTACTTTTTGTTTCTTTTGATTTGTAGCCTTGTTTTAAGATGTTTCGCACCTTGTCGCCTACTCGTGTACTCATTGTCACCACGCTGAAACTACAAACAACTTAAGGGACATGCTCCACGATTTGTGCTATTGCACAAATCACATCATTGGTCGAGAATAGAGACGATGTACACAAACTACAGTATATGCTCATGTAAGTAGCATTTTTTATTAAGTGTATTAAACATCACCCAAAGCCAGTTATAGTCGTATGATATGAATTGAGTAGCTGGGAAGGGGACACTCATCATCACATATTTGAAGACGAACTGACTGTATTAGCATCCTCGCTATGTAATTGTACAGAGAAAACCAGTGTTAGCAGGTTGTGTACTAATAAGGGGCTGATTGTGCTAAATAATATAGTTGATGCTGACAACAGTGTGAATAATTATTTCGAAATTGAAACACTTAATAACCGTATGTTTTAACAACATGAAGCAATTGTTAAAATTAATGTCATAAGATATAATCTTATGCTCTAATATAATAGATTGATGCAACCGCGTATAACAAAATTTAAAGTGAGTACTTCAGACTGGTTTCACTCATTCACTTGTCCGACTTTTGTATCGGAAACCTCCATCCATTTACTATTTAAAAGTTCTGATCGTATGCCATCTAGCGACCGTTTGAAGAAACTGAAACTTGTGGGATACCGTCAGGAATGTCCACTTTGCTCTGCTCCAGTGGAGAATGTGGAGCATGTTATAGAAAACAACATAAAACTAGATCCAATTTCCGATGACTGTAAATATGTTGCTCTGGCGGACTTGCTGGGATTGGGGAGCCCTAAGAACGCCAATGGTTACATCCCACTGATTAACCAATGGTGGCAGCTCCATCAAATGTCTCAACCCTGACACGGATAGTCGCAGGGTAGCACATATGTGCACACTGGCTAATTATATTGCCCTCCGTTTGAAAGGAGTAAAAAC